>VYZS01003541.1:7238-30639 GCA_013400695.1 Neodrepanis coruscans | reverse complement strand
AGTCTCAAGCTGCATCAGGGGAAGTTTAGTCTGGATGTTAGGAAAAACTTTTTCACAGAAAGAGTTATTTCCCATTGGAATGGGCTACCCAGGGAGGTGGTGGAGTCACCATCCCTAGATGTGTTTAAGCAAAGGTTGGATGTGGTACTTAGTGATGTGGTTTAGATGATGGGATGGTGTTGGGTAGGTTGTAATGGTGTTGGGTAGGTTGATAAGTTAGGTAATAGGTTGGACTTGATGATCTCTATGGTCTTTTCCAGCCTTGTTAATTCTTTGTGTAATTCTGTGTGTAAAAGACTGAATTATTTTACAGATGGAATTATTCTACAGGGCTCATAGGTACTTCTTTTAGCATTTCCTCATTTTCATTTTGCCCCTTCCAAAGTCTATGGGTGATAATTCAGTCTTGATATATTTACTTGGTTAAAAGCAATTGACTAAGAATTAAAGCTTTGTTTTGATTGTTGTTTCATGTTGAACTAGCAGATTGTCAAAGATACTCCTACTTCCTGTACTCTCTTGGAGTAGTCTCTCTCCTTCTTCACAGAGACTACTGCTCCATTCCAGAACCAGAAAAGAGAGTATCTTTGATTTTATCTGAAAACCATCTAGTCAAGTTCAAGTATTGGTTAACTTTTCTAGAAGAATGTGTAGGGCTTTTAGAAGAGGGAAAAATTAGCGTTAAAGGGTGATTATGTGTTAAAGTACTATTCCGCTGATTTCCTAGATTCCATTGTGTTGCATTCCAATCTGACTACAAAGATTTGTTCATACATTTGTAAGTGGATGTGAGCTACTGCTTTTAAACCTCAAAAAGTTTGATCTTGCATGAATGTGCCTTATAAAATAAACTGACTATGCATATTTCATATCTGTCTGGAAAGAAACAACATAAATGTGTTCTTTTTTTTTGTTTTTCTTTTTTCTTTTTCCCATGACAGATGAGGCTGCAAATTAATCCAAAAGATCTACGGATAGAAACAAAGCGGGCTAGTGGAGCTGGAGGCCAGCATGTCAATACCACAGATAGTGCCGTACGGATAGTTCATATTCCAACAGGTGCTACACTTTGTCTTTAGTACAAGATCTACATTGCAAAACTGTTGTCAGAATTTCTTTAGAAACAATGGTTTTATTTTCAAACCTGGACAACAGTAGGGCAGACTTTTTACATAGTTTTCGTGACTGTTCATAGTACTCCAAAATGCACCATCCTGTGCCCTCTCCAGTTTTTAATAGTGAAGAATACTGACTTCAGTAGGTAAGCTATCCATTTACTGTTCAACATGACACTCTTAAAAGCATCAGTTTAAGCTTTCAAATAATGAAAATGACACTGAAAAGTGGAGTAGATTGAAGACTAATGATTTGTCATTTCTTGATTAGTCTCCACAGAGAGATTGCATATTATTAAATATTATAAAAATTTAGAATTTTTAAGTATTTTATTTCCATATTAAAATGTTGCTTTTAATTGCAGTCTGCTCAGAATGTCAGCTTGCATTTGTCTGCTGGCACCTTCCCATACATGACACACACAATTAAGAGGCCCATCCCTCCAGTTCAGGTTAGGAAACATATGAGGGATAAAATACATCCTCCACCTCTACCTGATTTTAGCTATTGCGGGTTTTTTTTGTTGCTGTTCCTAAGCCTTTTGCTTCCCTTTGAGCAATCCACAACATCTGCCTTGACTTCCATGGTGTTTTAACTTTTCCTCTTCTGTCACAAACATTACTCAGGCTTTACTGCCTCAGGGTAATCCCAAGTGCTCCTTATCTTCACATATCCAGATTTTTGCCACCCATTTCTTTGTATTTGTTTAAGACATTAATCCATTCTGCACTTGTTGCATCACCTTAGTAAAGCAGAAGGTAAAGAGGGGAGAGGATAAAATTTTGTTCATTATGTGGTGACAGAAGGTACTCCAGATTGAAAAAGTTTTGGATTGCCTGCATGTTTCGGTAAAAATGCAACAAACTAAAATCAGCAAATGATCCAAGTTTTTTGCTGAATGCAGTTATCAGGGTATGTTATAGAAATATTTAAGTGTATTGTAATTTTTTTTGTGTTTTTTTATGGTTAATAGAGGGGTTTATATCTCACCTTATCTCCTGACTTTTTCTTGCTCCATTTTTCCCTTCTTCATTTCTCTGGTCTCTTCCTTTACAATTGTCATGTTAATTCTTCTGTTTCTCTTATCCTAAACCTTTTTTAAACCTTCACTGCAATCCAAAAGATTGTTCCTAAAAAAGTTTTTCATGAAGTATTACTATATAATCTTATAAGACATACTCTAGTATTACGAGAATTAAAAAAATCCTGCTAACAACTTAGTTCTTCTGTCTGCTCCCTGTATTTCTTCTCCCTACTCCTTTCTTGGGCTGTTCATTTCTTATTTTGAATTATATGTTTTGGGATGAGAAACTACACTTTTTTTTGTTGTTGTTGTTAATAAAGTAGTGCCCATTTTTTTAAAGTCTCGTCATATTCTGTGTGCTCATTATCTCATGTTCCTTAAATCCTACTTTTCCTGAAACCATGGCCAAAAATTACAAGTATTCAAGGTGTCCTCTGTAAGTCAGAGCACATCACATGTCTTTTATTTCCTTATCCACCTGTTGTTGAACATACTGAATTAAATTTCTTGTCTTATGGCTTAAAACACTCAGCCTGCACTTCTCTCCCAAAAGGTATTATAATACATTATTTAGCCTAGATTTCTACATTCCCAGTCCAAAATACATATGGAAAAAAGAAACAGTTTAATGTAACATAAAAATCTTGTATAAATTGTAAAACTGTTTAAGTATGTGTTACTATTAAGTGCTAAATGTCATGATATTTTTGACAGGGATTGTGTCTGAATGTCAGCAAGAAAGATCTCAAATTAGAAATAAAGAGAAAGCTATGCAAATGCTATGTGCTAAACTATACAATGCCAAGCTAGAAGAAGAAACTAAAAAGAGAAACAGTGTTCGAAAGATTCAAGTAAGTTTCATTTAATAACAATATAATTCTGTACAAGTATATGTTCTTAGGGTAATCCCTGTGTTGAACTGCAAGTAGTAAATGGAAATATAGAGGAACAGGAGCCCAGGAAGGACTTAACATGAGGAAAAAAAAATAAAATCATAGAATCATAGAGTGGTTTGGGTTGGAAGGAACCTTAAAGATCATCTAGCTTCAACGCTTCTGCCTTGGGCAGAGATGCCTTCCCCGAGACCTCCTTGGAAAACAAGTTGTGAAGCCCACAACTTCTCTAAACAACAAAATTACATTTTACTTCAGCAGCAAAAGTTGTATATTACAGACTTAAAATTTCAGTATTTGTAAATTCTAGAGATCCAGTGAAATTAACCAGATTGCAGCAAGAAGAACCAGAATGGTATTGGAAAAAGATGAAGTAAAATTGTTCTTTTACATATTTGAAAACAATTACTGCAACTACTGAAGTGATCTGAGTCATATGTAACTAGAAAAAAATTTGGATAATCATGAGAGGAAGATGAACCTTTCACTTTAGATGCTTAATCAATATTTCATCATTTTTGTAAAAAGATTATAATAAAAATGGATTCTTCTTGTTTACTAGATTGGGACTAAAGGAAGATCAGAGAAGATCAGAACATACAACTTCCCACAGGACCGGATTACGGACCACAGAATAAGCAGATCAGTGCATCATGTTGAGTCTTTCATGCTAGGGGAAGAAATGCTAGATGAAATGATACAAACTCTGAGAGAATATGCTGATTATGAATCTTTAATGGAAATTATTTCAGAAAATGAAAAAAAGAATTCCACCTGAACATTGCTCTTTCTCATAAAACAGATGTAGACCTTGGTCTGTAAAGAAGCTTCTTGGAACACCACTCAGAAAATGGAACTGCTTTTCAGATCATGAAAAACATCACAACTTGTTTCTTCGTGACTAATAAACAGTTTTCTTACTTGCTGAGTAAAAGACTTTATTGTCTTTGTATGAGACATTATTTCTGCAGCTGTCCATTTGGAAAGTAAGTTTGACTGTGCCAGAAGTAACTGCAGTTTTTAATTTTCTCCACTGAGAAGATATTGATATACCGTTCTTGAAAAGTATGCATGCATTTTAAAAATGAGCATTTAAACAATAGCTTAAGCATCAGTACAGTGTCAAAAGCTTATTTGAGAAAACAAAAAAAAATCTATTTTCTTTGATTGATTGGAAAAAAGTAATAAATGACCCCATTCTACTTATCTGCATATTTGTTAGTCATTTAAAAGTGTCATGAGAGGGAGTCAAAGTGTATCTCCATCATGTTTTCCTGGCCTTCTTGCCCTTATTAATAAACACACAAAAAAAGTTTAGGAATATCCGTTTTTCCCGGAAAAAAGCTGTGGAAACCAAGTGACAAATCATATGAGTTGGTTTTTGAAAGAATGTTTCTGTTCTTAAGTCAGAAGTGAAAAGGATTGTTACAGTATATTTTGGCTGATATTTTAGTCTCCGCTTCGCTTTAATTTGGTTTCTCTGTCATGCTTTTAGTTGACTCTCCAATTTATTGATTTTCTGAAAGTTACATGGTATGACCGGCATCTTACTGGTTTTGTCTGCTTATAAAACATTTGATATCTTTATCAGCTTTGGTTTTTAGTAAGCAGTGCACGGTAACTATGATTAAGTTCCAACTCTTTTAACTAAAGATACGTAAATTAATTTCAGGTGTAGCAATGTCTGTATGCATAAGGTGAGGTATGCATACTTCTGTTGGTAAGCATGAGACCTAGGTTTACATTTGCTAGCAGCTTTGCAACTCCCAACTGGCACATAAAAAAGTAAAAAGAAACATTGACTTTTTTGTGTATACAATAATTAGATACCAATTGGCACCAAAACTTGGACTGAAATCTTCATTCCTACCAGTTCAATCCTGTAAAGAGAAAACTACAAAGCTCTTGTGACAGTCTTACTGAGTTACCTTAGGAGTCAAGCTCTCATACACCCAGTGATGAAACGTTGTCTCATTTTTTGTGTAAAATAATTAGTTATCAATTGGCGCAAAAACTTGGACTAGAGTCTTCATGACTACCAGAACAATCCTATAAAACAGCTCTTGTGACAGCCTTACTGACTTAAAGCCAAGCTCTCATACACCCAGTGATGGAGTTTGCAGTTTTTTCTACAGTTCCATATTCCTCCAAACAAACGAGGGCCATCAGTTGATTGTAAGCACTGGATTACTGCATGGAATTTAGAGAAGTGTTCAGGTCTTTGTCACCCTAGACCTTCCCTGATGTTGAAGCTTTTAGCCCATCTGGCCAGATCCTGCTTGGCTCACAGCCTCTTTTTTCTCATACAGCTCTTGAACAGACACTAGATGTGTTGTTGCCTTGCAAGTGACCAGCCTCTGACCAGTGTGAGAAAAATCAGACATCATGTGGTTCTGACAGGAGGCTGAGAGGATTTCACTATCCTCCTTGGCCTTTCATGGCAAGCTTTACTGTGTAAAGACTGGAAGAACCTTGCTTGCTCTGTATTTTATAGCAGGGGATGTTTTCTCTGAAAACACAACCTCCCTGAGCTGTGAGCATATTGCATTTCCAGCAGCAGCAGGGATCCCCACGCTAGTGTCCACTCAGCCTATCTTCCAGAGGTGTGCCTCCTCACTCTGTACTGCTAGTACAGCTTGTCATGCTTTAAAATAAATACAACTTTTTAATGGGGAGGTGCCCAAATGTAAGGTCCACCAGCAGACTTAATCACAGAATCGGTCAGGTTGGAATGGTTCCAACCTCCCTGCTCAGCCAAGGTCATCCTAGAGCACAGGTTCGTATTATCTCCAGTAGGGGAGAGAATCCTTCCCCAGTAGAGGAGCTTTGCGTATTCGGAACGTGCCAGGAAGGTGGGGAGATCGCAGGCGCGTCCATTTAAAAAAAACAGACGTAGAGGTAACCTGGGCGCCCGAATGAGCTTAGGCGGGTGTCAGTCTCGGGGCGCGGGAATGAGTCGGTGGTTCCTTCGGGATCTCTGCGGCGCCCGAGGGCGGGAGGAAGGAGCTGGCGGGAGCCGCCGAACCCGCCCCTGCGCGCGCCACTCGCCCCCGGCGTCGCCGGCCGAGGAGGGAAAACGCGAGGCCGGGTCGGCACCGCCCCCCGCGCCCCAGATTGGCCCCCGCCTGCCGCCCTCCTCCCATTGGCTGCGTCGCGGCTCCTGGCGCGGTGCGATTGGGCGGCGCGGTTTTGGATACCAAATTCAAAGTTTTTAAAAAGCGGCCGGCGAGAGCCGCGCACTTACTGCCCACGGCGCGGCCCTGCAGGTGAGCGCGGAGCCGGGCGCGGGCGCAACGCGGCGGGGAGAGCCGTCTGTCCTGTAGCCGGTTTGGGGCTGAGTGGCTCCGTAGTTGGGGATCCGGGGCAGGACGAGCTCCAGGCAGCGGGGCCCCGCGGTCAGGGCTCCGTGACCGGGGTGGCAGGGGCTGCCGGCGTACACGGTGACGGGACTGGGGGTGCTGGCGGTGCTGCGCGGGGCGACAGATGGACAGGGGACGGGGATTCCCGGTGGGCCGCGGTCCCGCTGCCCTCCGCAGCTATACCGCAGCTATCCCGCCGGCGGGACGGGATAGAATGAGACGGGACGGTGGCGCATGGGCGGCCCCGGAGAGCCCCGCTCCCGCCAAGGAGCCGCGTGTGAGGTGCTCCCTGCTGCTCGCCGCACTAGCGGGGCAGAGAGCGGGTCCCAGCCGGGGTTGGGGAGCGCAGCTCGGCTCCCGCCGGCGGGCAGCCACTGGCGGGGAGGTGCCGCGGTCTCCCGCCCGCCGGACCACGCCATCGGAGGGGGCATCCCCCTGGCGGCCTCCTGTCCGCCCCGCCACCACCATTTTTGGGGGAATTCTCCAGTGTGGGGAACAGGGGAGAACCCCGAAGGCTCGGGGTGAGGTTCCCGGGGCCGTGGGCCCGGCAGAGCCGGGACCCGGTCTACCTGCCGCCGAGCCGGGCCATCTTGAGCGTTGGGCGGGAGAAGCCTGACAGCGCCGCGGGGGCCCGCGGCTGAGCCCGCTCCTCCGGAGGGTCGGGGCCGGCCCTGGTGCACCGAATGAGGGGGACATTTTGCAATTCATCGGAATTTCATCCCAAAAGTTCCTCTGCTTGCTCGCAGGGTAGGGGAGAAGGAAAGGAGGAGGGTTAGCGAGGGCTTGTATATCCCCCAAATTACACTATTAAAAACCTTAAGTGCGTCTGCTCCTTTCTTCTACCAAGAGTAGGTACAAAGAAGGGACTTCTCTGAATTGGTCATGCAACAGATTTTTCTAATGCTTCTTTCCAAAACTGATGGAAGTGCTAAAATCCTTTAAATTTCTTACTCACCTAGGGAAACTTATATTTCCTGAGGGTTTACAAAGCATTTTGAAAATTATTTCCTTTTCAGATTTAACGGGGCAGAGATGGCTTCCTTCTCCCCTTCAGCCCTCGCCCATCCCCCCGCAACTGTTAATGCAGATAGCACCGCATTTCGGGCGGGAGAGGAATGAAACAGCTCAAGAAAAGCTCAATTTCCCTCTGAGATCTATAGAACTCCCATCCTCTTAAAATCATGCGCGTAATTAACATTTATTTCACTCTGACCGTTGTTTAAGTGTGGCTGTTTTTCTTTGTAATTTACACATGTATGTGAGCACTCAAGTTTTTCCTGTGCCACCCAGCCTCCTCCCTTTTTAAAAATGCCAGGTACCTGGCTGCAGCAGCATTGTCTCTGGCTTTGGATGCAGAAGTTTCAGGCATCTGTGGTCCGGATATACCCCTACACACGACTGCTGTCACTCATGAACCTTCTGCCACTGATGTCCCTTTCAAGGACCACAAGTGTCCTATGTTGCTACATTTAGGGTAAGAAGTAGAGGCATTGGTGTGCTTAAAAGAATTATTGTGGTGGAATGGCGACAAAGTAAATCACCAAGTCAGTTTTCTTGCCCTAGTTATATGCAGCATGAAATTCTAGTTTTGAGGAGATCTTACATAGATTTAATTAGTGGATATTCAAATCCTTAGTTCCACTAGTTGTATTTTAGACACTAGAGGGTGAGTTAGATAAAAGCATAACATTCATAATACAGAAGGAAGGTATGGTCAATTCTTTATAAGAGAAAGAATTTGTGATGTACTTTATGCTGGGTTGTAATACTGTTCTTGTTGTTTCTTGCAGGATACAAACAATAAAATGAAATCAAACCTTAACCGCTCTTGCAAAATGAGACGTGATTTTGATTGTACGTCTCTTCATGCTGGGTTTGCACCACTGAAATCTTCTGTGGAAAAAACAAGAATGGAAAAATCCTGTCCCTTGAATTATGAGGAAGGCTTTTGTAAAAGCTTTGCGGAAGAGCATCAGAAAATAGTCCTTAGTGATTCATACCATGCAGCTACCAGAAATCTAAAACTTGAAGATGGAGGAAGACCCATACATAACAAAGAAAACAAACGAGTAATCCAGAGACTTGATGAAGTTATCTATGAAATGGAGGCACTGGAAAACAGTAAGCTTAATGAGGACAGTGGTTATTCCTCTATGTTAAGTACTCAGTACACTGATGCAATAGAATATGAGGATAGTATACCTTTAGCTGGAAATCTCTGTGGCACACCAGAACTTTGTCTCATGAAGAACGAAAGCCAAGAACAGTTTTCAAAGAAGACTTTGTTGCCAGTAATCCATTATGAAGAAGTGATTTGCTCAACTTTGAAAAAAAATGGTAAAAGAAATCTCAAGTCTAGGGCTGCTGTAGACAGAATTGTTTTTAGGGGAAAAGTTGAACTTGGCAACTTAATTGGAAAGAAAATGGGGCTAGATAGAATAGACATTCTTGCTGAGCTCTTCCAAAAGAACCTGAAGCATATATTAGCAAACATTCTAAGGCGTCTCAGCGAGGTGGATTTAATAAAGTAAGTATATGGATTTCATTGTATTTCACTGGGAAAGGAAACAACCTAATTAGATGGCTCAATTTTTTAGATATTGGGCTTGTGACACTTACCCAGTGTTTAGTACTGTGTGTTAATGTATTAAAACATGAAGTGACAATGTAGACCATGATATTTATGGAGATTGTCTGTTCCCTAGAAGGCAAATTAAAAGCTACAACTGAACATATTCTATCTTTACATGAAAGAAAAAAATTATTCTTGCTATTGAATAAATTCCTTTCTTAGGAGGCAACTAATATGTTTGTATTGTCGTTGCAGTTTTGCCAAAGTCAGCACGACATGGCAGAAGATTCTACGAGAAGATAAATGGATTTTCCAAATGTATAATAAAGCTGTGAAAAACCTCTCTGTAAGTTTCTGCACCTGTTAAATTTGGGCCTCAACCATCAGTGTCTTTCTGCTGTTTCAAGACTCCTCCTAGTCTTAAGAGATCACAGAAGAGTTTCTTAGGTAGAAAACTGTCATGGAGTGTCTGAGTTTGTCCTGTTAAGATGCCCTGTCTCAAGTGTTGCTAGTAACATCAGTGTCTTTGGGGACACCAAGGAAATTTGACTGAGAAGGTGCCCCAGGACAGACACAAATATTCTTAAGAGCTTCCACATGTCCTGTGTTACAGAGAGAGGGAGGAATGAGAGAGGGGGATTTCCAGCACAGCCCTAGAGATTCTCAGCAGAGGCTTGCTTGCTTCAGCATCCCCACTGATCCAGAAGGGAAAGAGAATGATGAACAACTCAGGTTGCTGTGTGACTTGGAGTCTCTAATTCCAGCAGCAGTCTCTGAAGTCCGACATACTGGCTACAGAAAACTGAAAAGTGTTTTGCACTGTGAGCTATTCCAAATGCCTCTTTGTCCTATAAAATAAGAAATACTAGATCCAACCACGCTAGCATTGCACTTTATTGTGCAATATAAGGACTCGTGAAGTCAGGATTCATGAAACACTAGGAGTGTCTGTCTTGAGAAATGAATCAAGGCTTAGGATCTGTCACGGGATAAAGTATTCAACCAGTTTAAGTTTTTATGTAGTATTTTACGGTGCTAGCCTTTTAGGGCAAAACATTTGGACACTATTGAATATTCAACCCATGAAGTTTGACTTCCTCCCTGCCATTGTATGGTTTTTTGGTTTAACCTGAACTGGAAAATTGGTAGGAGGAGTTTGCTTTTTACAATGAAAGCTTCATGCATTCCTATTCACCATAAAGAATTAGAAATACTGCTTTGTGCTTTAAAACATTGTGATAAATATCTTACATATTCTGCCTAAACAGTCATGTGTTAGTATGAAAGGATTACGTAATAGATTGTAGGTTTTGAACTAAGGAACTGTTCTATGCATTTATAACAGAAGTAACAGAGAAAGTTAAAGCAAAATCAGTATGATCCTTTATTGTTGGAAACTAGGAGGAAGGATCTAAAATTTAGTTGTTGATGCCTAGTAAACAAAAAAACCATATTAAATAAGTCTCTTCTCAGATTTAACTTGTTTTTCTTTTCAACAGAATGACATTAAGGCACCAGAGGATGCTGCAACAAGGGAATATGTTCTCTACAGAGTGTCTTTAGCTTCCATTCAGAAAGCAACCCCACCAAAAATCCTGAATAAAAAAAGCACCAGATCCAAAGCATCTAAAAATCACAGCAGGCTCTTGGAGTTTTCTGAGGTAACTGGTGGTTTCCATTCATCTTTAGTTTCTCACATGTTGTCTGGTACACAACATTTTTATTTCTGAAAGTAGTATCTCCAATTTTAAGTGCTTGTCATTCTTATAGCTGCCAGATTTTGTTTAGTGTGCCAATTTTAAGTCAATGTCAGAAGCAAAGTGGAGAGTATTGATATACTGGCATGTTCTACATTTTTTTTCCTTCTTAGGAATTCACTTTAGTGATTTTTTTTTTTTTTTTGCTTAAATTTTATGTTGGATCAGACATTAACAAGTTTAGTTATTTCCTGTTATTTTCCATGGACTTATAATGAATCACGTTTTCTAGGCAAGCAATCCCACAAAAACTGTCAATTTTGCTTCAAAACTGATGGACAATTTAAAGGGAAAAAAAAAAGACCCAAGACTAAGTAGTTCCTATTTTTAAAAAAACTAAGTAATGCATATTTCTCTTATTCATTCTATGTTGCTATTTCCCCCACTAATTGTCCGGCATTGAAGTGACTTCTTTAACTACATATTTATAGTGTGTCACACATTTGGAGTTTTCAGCAATGGCCACCAACCTGTTTCCCTTCACCATTTTATTTTTCTTAAGATGTTTTCTTTTTTCCACATATAGGTGCAGGTCTACATTGAGAGCTTCTTATAAGACTTCTAAAAATGTTTATTGAAAGCTCTTGTTTTCTATAAGCAATAGATTTTCCTAACTAGAAAAAGGTTTTATGCTCAAGCTCAAAAGTCTCATTCTGCAAACTGGTGCAGTAAGAAAAGATGATATAACAGCACTGAAAGCTTGATCAAGATGCTCTAGTGGTACTATATAGCACTTTATAGCATTAACAATGTGACAGTACAACTGTTCAGTAGCAGTCTAAAATTTTGTTCCGGGTAGACCAGTATGTCTATACACAGCACATTCAGATTATATAAACCTTTTACATTTAACGTTTGAATGATATTAGGTATTATACAGGTCTATAACTTTCTAATGCTAAATAATTTTGAAAGGTAGAAATGTTTTTTGGGTGAAAAATTAATTAATTGGAGAGAAAAAGAATTGTTTCCGTTTCCGGTGTCTAAAGCTGACTGCTCCACAGCTGAGATTTCTGGATACATTTCTCAGTTTTCAAAAATGTTAATAATTTAAATGGAATTCAGATTTATTTACTTTTTTTAAAAATTGAAGTTAACTAAATCACTCTCCTTGGGTGAGGTTTGGAAAATTCAGAAAGGCTGATTTTCTTACTGCTTTTGATTTAGCCTGTCCTTTAAATTTTAAATGTAAAGAATTTGAAATTGCCTATCTCTGTTCCAGTACAAAGTATCTGCAGTTATAAACTGATTATTCCTGCTCAATCTCCATCAGAATTTGATACAAGAATTAGGCTGAATTTTTTATTTGTCTCCGTGGAGTAAGAGAAGTTATGATATGTTTTGTGGCACTTAGATAACATCAGAAGAAATTTGGAGAGTGTATTTACTCTCTGCTCATGATTTTCTGTGTATGCTTTCTCCAACAGGCTGCCAGGACCCTGAAAAACACTGAAAGCCTTAAAGCCTGCCATCGCTGTGGCTCACCTGCAAAGTACGACTCCTATCTTCACAGAGCAACGTGCAATCGTGCAAGTTGTGGCTTTGACTTTTGCACCAAGTGTATGTGCAGCTACCACAGCTCCAGTGACTGTATGAGTGGCAAACCACTGAAAGCCAGCTCTACTCCAGGGCCACTTCCTGGGACTAAGAAAAGCAAGCAGAATCTAAAGAGATTGTGATCCATCCCTCCCAATATAAATTGTTAGATGTCCCATAAAAGCTTTACAGTCATCCACAAAGAAAATATTTTCTGTTATTCCATATTTATGAAAAAGATTAATTCTGTTATTCCTCTGTATTCTTTAATAGTCTTATTCAGAGGGCTTTTAAAAGCATTTCTACTGCTGTCAGGTGAGGTAAGTGAAGCCCCTTTTAACTTTAAATTATGAGGGCGTCTAGATTTTATGGTTTTTCAAAGCTTTGTCTTTGATTTTAAAATGTAGACATTCATAATACCATTTTCTTTGATGGTTTCTCTTCTGTGATTCTTAAACTGCTCTTCCTCCATTCTTCATTCAGAAAGCACAAGTTGTCCTTGTACTTAGCTGATACCTTTTCCAACTTAAAAAAAAAAGTACTGTATATTGGCTATACTGCTAAAAAATACTTGGACTTTTTTTGAAGTCATAATTAATTTTAATATTTGTATATAATTGTAAATACTATTCATGTTTGTCTTGTAAATGTGAAAATAAATTGATCTCAACAACTTGGTTGATAAATCTGGACTTCCTATTTATCATCCTAAAGATTATTTCTGATGCTCTTTTCTCAAGCTGAAAAGTTTCTAGTGTGTGCTTAAAATTGTTGGTTTAACAAAGTGGAAGTCTCTTGGACTTGTGTTTAATGTACTGAATCCATTCTCATGCTATATTCCTGCAGCTTACTAAAGGCTCTTAGTAGTAGTTACCAATCGTGTCTGAACCAACACACTCAATGGAAAAAATTCTATTGGATGAATATATGCTGCTATTGCAGAATTTGCTCACTATCAGTAAAATATTCCAGATCCCACAGTGAAGAAAGGCAAGCTTTTGAGAAATAGACTAATAATTTTATGGAAATATCTGCAGTTTGAGTGGGGTTTTCTTTCCCCCTTAGTAAGTAAATAACAGACTGGGAAGGCAGCATTTTAGGTCCTACTTCTTGAACTGGGATAATAGTTATATACTGCATGGCAACTTTTCCTACACTAGTTAAGTTTCCATTTGTGACAGCAATGGTAGAAATAATAGAGTAAGACCTCTAACATTCTGTTTTTATGTAGCAAACTTAATCTCCTAACCTAAACCTGAGACTTTAAATAAGAAGTTGGTTGAGCTTTATCAAGAACTTAGGTTCCATAAATGTTTTGTCCAAGTCCACTTAACAGACATGCTCAAGAAGGGTAGAAGGCCTCCAAGTTGATCAGAAGGATGGAGTACCTGCCTATGAAAGGCTGAGAGAGTTTGGTTTATTCCACCTGGAAAAAAGGCTTCAAAGTAACCTAGGTGTAGCCTTCCAGAACCTAAAGAGAGCTTAAAGGAAAGATGGAAAGGGACTATTTGCAAGAGCATGTAGTGACACAACAAGGGGGAATGGTTTCATACTTCCAGAGAGTAGGTTTAGATTGGATAATAGGAGAAAAATTCTTTGCTGTGAGGGTGGTGAAGCACTGGAATAGATTGCCCAGAGAAGTTGTGGACTCCTAATCCCTAGAAGTCTTTAAGGCTAGGTTGGATGGAGCTCTGGGCTGATCAAGTGAAAGGTGTCCTGTCCATTGCAGCGGAGTTTTGATTGGATGATCTTTAAAGTCCCTTCTAACCTATGCTATTCTATGACTCTGTGATCCTATTATACCTCATTCTGGTAATTAGACCATACCAGCTTGATATGTATGCAACCAGTGTGAGTCTGTTAAGCTAAGCACAGATAAATAAGAAATATTATAAGTAAAATTTCCTATGAAATTTTCAGCTACATGTACAGAAATTCCTGTCCCCTGAAGAACACAGATAACGTGATCTGAAAAGAACTGCTATTTCCTACAACAATTTGGAGAAATGTGGCGCGGGTATCTACTCGTAGACTGGTGTTGCAATATATGATACACCTTGAATTAAAACTTGGCTATCTATTTAGAGGCTGAATGTGGCTGTTACAAATGACTAAGGGGAACTGTGCACTTCAGTAAGTCTAGTAATTTGTGCATGGAGAGAATGGAG
This sequence comes from Neodrepanis coruscans, assembly GCA_013400695.1. Taxonomy (NCBI): domain Eukaryota; kingdom Metazoa; phylum Chordata; class Aves; order Passeriformes; family Philepittidae; genus Neodrepanis; species Neodrepanis coruscans. The sequence goes on along the minus strand of VYZS01003541.1, from coordinate 16,214 downwards.
AACAGTCACCTTTTTCATTGTTAGCTGTAGAAATTTATCTGCTCATGCAGAATTATGAGAAGAATTCCATGTTACCTCTAGATAAGAGGGAAGAGTTGAGCTACATGGCTTCAGTGGTCACAACTGGGGATGAACAATATGAAAAAGCAGGCATTTTTCACCAATTTCTGATTGCTAAGAGACAATGACCTACATGAAACCTTTTGGGAAAGGTTAAATTATTTGACTTTGGCCAAGGTGTAATGGATCTGCTGCAAACATTGTGGCTTTTTCTTTCCTCTTGCCCAACTGTTTTTATTTTATGTGATCCTCAGACCCTTTACTACCAGCTTTAGTTTTAATAATCAGAAGATACATTTAAGATTACAACCTTCACCAAGTGGGCGACAGCTCCTTAAGGACAGTTATCCGTTATAAGCACAATTTTCTAATGTGAAATTTCTAAAGAATGGAGATCTGTGGTGGCCACATAGCTATTTCTTCCTTTATGGTCATCTTGCCCAGCAATTGAAACCTTGCCCATCAACACTGAGCACTGGGCCTGTATAAGAACTGCATTTTATTGAAAGCCACAAGAGTGATTTATGTGCCAAGGGTGGGAACAAAGTCATAGGTGCAGATTGTTGTTAATGTCTGTGCTGAGTCTATCTTGGTCCTGCCTTTGATATGTAATCAACACAAGAGTCATACCTAGGGAGAGAGCATAGCACTTGCCATATGCAGATGAGTTCTCCCCAGGTACTAGAGCTGTTGTTAAAATCCACTTTCAAACTCGGCATTTGGCAGCCTCAGTGACTGCAGGAATGTGATAAGCTTCTTACCCACACTGCAAATGCCTTTCAGATCTTCAGAGGGTGATAAATATTTGCAAGCTGCCGGAGTCCCCTGCCTGGCTGGTGCTAGTACAGATTTCTTCCAAGTGCTTACTTATCTCTAGAAATGGCTCTGCATGGTGAGGAAGGGTGGGATGTTTCTCTGCTCTGTAAATTGCTCTGCCTAGCAGCTGTTGCCCCTAGCTTCAACAACTGTGGAGACAGATTATTCCTTAACTTCATCCTGAGCCTGGCAGACAGAGAGGTGTTCAGGACTTTCTGAAATCAGTGAGTATCCGCATTTTGCGGTTCCTCTTTCTTGTATTTACAATGTTGCCCTGAATAACCCAAGGAGCTGCTCGAGATGCTAACACCTGTCTGAAAAATCATTAAAAGCAATTTCAGCTGTCTTACCGCAGCAAGGAGAGAAGCTTAAGAGAAGTGCCAGGTAGCGATAATACAATCACCTGTTAAAACAAGGACAAGTTTGTATGCACTTGCGAGTTTTATTTATCCTCCAGTAGAAACCTTTGTGCTCTGAGGACTGTGGAACATGCAAGAACTGAATTATAAAAAAAACCCCAAAAAACCCTTTTTAACTCTGCAGCTGCTGGCACCTTAGCACAGCTGGTCATCTCAGAGCCTAATTTCTAGCACATAGCAAAACTGCAGCATGCATCAGATAGGCTGTTATTAGCCAAAGATTTCACTGCAGGGAAGCAACATTTTAGCATGTTGAATATTTTGTTTGATTAAAAAACCTCAAAATGTAAAATTCGTAGTTCTGAAAAAAAATTTCTGAATATTTATATATATATCTCTGAATATTTAGCCCTAAAAACTCTGCCCTGACTCAGAGAATTTAAATAAAGGGCTCTAGATTATGATAAAATTTCCTCCCCACCTCCTAAAGCCAAAGGCTGACAATTCTTTTGAGAAAATAATGCTGTAGTATAGAGATTTCAAAAATGAAATCTGTTCTGGGAAGGGAAAACCACGAGATGGTGCTCTTGACCCATTCACTGTGTGAAGCCAGATTCATTTACTTTCCTTTGCTGTGTTCATTAGAGTGTATTCCTTCCACCTCTGCTATACATCTTGTTACTACAGTCACGGGGAATGAGATTAAATCTGCAGCTAAAAGAACAAAACACAAGCCTTGAATTCAATGACTAATTTTAATATTTGTTTCAAATATTTATGTAGGATATGTAATATTTGCTAACCTTAAAAATATACAGGTACCTTTCATAAAAGATAGTGATACTAAATGGCACACGCCTTCTTCAAGAAATAATCTCTTGCTCTAAATGTGACCTTTATTTTGCCCACCTCGTGCCCCTGAACTGATTACTGGTGAGCAAAATCACTGCTACAAAGCAGTGGATGCAAACCATCCCATTAAGCCCTCAGCACAAGTCTGGTGCAAGCAGCGACCTTTGCCTGAGGTCAAATATTTTATTCCTGATTGACTAAGATTTGGTGAACAACTCAGCTGCACAACAGCACAACAGCGTGGCATCACCTTGGCATGTCTTCTGGCAGAAGCCAATGACGCCAACTTGCAAAATATCTAAAAGGCATATGTCACTTCTTGTAGAGTGCCTCCACTGTGGTTAGAGGAGCTGGTGTCTTGAACTGAAATGCCATTACCTGAGTGCAAGGATGGACCAGACAGATATTATGATAGATGCTTGATTTTGAAGCTACTTGCCATGATAGAAAAAATTCCCCTTCTAATATATTTGAAATTTGGAGTAAAGGATGAAGAGTTATAGATATGGACAACTGCTGGATTGCGAGTCTTTGCCTAAGCATATAAAAATTGTCAAGTCCACTCAATTTTAATATAACCTTGTCAAAATGGTTTTTTCCCTGAAGTAGTCCAGGGGAACATAAGGATACAGGGAAAAGCATGGTGTTGATATTGCCAGCACAAAAAACAGTAACTAGGGTCTATTTAAGACTGCTGGCACTTGCAGGAATAGTTGCAAGGTTCAAACAACAACAGAAATTCTTGTAGTGGCCACTGCAATGGTTCAGCAGCAGCTGAGGGATTGTCCTTTAAAGTTTAATATTGCTCTGTTCTTTACATTCAGAACTGCCCTCATGGTATGTAAGTTTTGAACTTCAAACAAATGAGAAACAATTGAGAAATTAAGATGCAAGAAAAAAAAAAGGTTGCTGACTGCTGTGTAGGTTTTGGCTCAGTTCTGGAGGGATACAACAAGCTCTCTAAAGCCCTCTGCCAGCTCCAGTGCAGTGCCAGCCCATCGCCCAGAGCATAGCCTGAGGGGGTCATCTAGCCAAGTAGGTGCATGGCTGGGGAGCAGGGGGGAACCGTGCCCCTCCACTGCCCTATTTTCCATATCCTAAATGCTGGGCTAGCTTTTGGGAGCTGACAGTAGTAGTTGTCCTTGCTTGGTGCAGTTGTGCCTTGCCAGGGGAGCGGGAAGCCTGGGCAGAGTTTGCTCTGGGGCATGGAAGGGGACAGAGGAAAGGTTGGGGATGTCAGCTGAGGAGGTTGTCAGTCTTGGGGCGGGGCGGGGGGCCTTTCAATAGCTAACATAGCATATCTCATTACTGTGTGCTTGCTGAAAGGAAAGGCCTCTGGGCATTTGACATTAACTTGTAGCTGGATCGAGACAGTAATGGTAAATGCTGGTGTCGGGTTCAAAAGCCTCTCAGGCTTCCTTAGCCCCTTATCAGACCCACACTAAGAACATTACAAAGGTCATGGGTGTCTCTAACCTAAAGTATTTGCTGTGGGCATATAAATGTCAGGCAACCCTCAGCCACCGGGCAGAAGGACTGGGCTCGGAAGACACTCCTGCGTGTTTCAGGAGGAGTTATGGCTCTCCCAGGGCTAACGCATGGCAGTTACAGCTTCACATGAGAGTCTTGGAACAGGTACAGCTGTGCTGGCCACCACCTCCCAGAATTCTTCTTTGCTTTCTGCCCATACCAGCTGTGCGCCCACCAGAGAGCGCAGTGGCCCTGTTCAGCAACGGTGAAGACTGTTTCCAGAGGCTCCACTGGCGCTAGCTCATGCATGAATCATAACGCAAATGTGATGAAACAAGAGCTCTGAGACTTACCTCTCATATTTACTGTCATTTTATGAGGGTCTACCTTGGCTCAGTAAATTACTTTGTACAACAAATTTTCGTTAGTCATATGTAGATTTAATTTTCAAGATTGTCCCTGGGTATCAAATTAGTAGAGAAGGGATAAATTGCAACTTGCTTACAAATATGCCTTAAACACCAGCTGCTTGTAAAAATGCATATAGTGTTTTTAAATTAAAAATCTCTGTGCTAACTTTAAATACTTGCATCAGACAGCAAAATATTACATTTACTCTCTACACCTCATTTACTAATGTACCCATAGATACAAAATCTAAGTGTCAGTATGAAATCCAGAAAGTTTGAATTGCTTCATGTCCCTGTCTTCCTTTATGGCACATTGTGGTTGTGTAATAAACTGTGATGTTAAACTGCAATAAGAAGAGCCCTCTGAAGCAGGGTAAAAATCCATGTAAGCTGTCATGTTAAAGGTAAGAAAATCAGGAGTATCACAGAACTTCCAGTCTCACTGTACACATTTTAGAAATAGTTTTGGAAAAGTAAGGAGTTCATATTTGTTCTCTTACCTCTATTAAATAGCAGTTATATTCTCAGTATTTGTACATGATATACAAATACAAAATACGTAAAACAAGATGTCTTAATGTTCTCCACCACTCTCACAACACCACCACTCTGCTATGAATTAACCATGTAGTAGATAATGAATACACTTTTTAGTATTTCTATTTATACTCTCAGTGTATTAATACTCATAGTAATTATTGTCTTGTCAGTACTCATAGAATTCTTCGTTCTTCTCAGTAAATAGGTTGTACCCTGAAGGCTGATTTTCCTAACAAGATGAAGACAACTCTTTTTGTTGTTTTGCATATCAAAATAGGAGACATGTTCTCTTTCCTTGGAGTTTCAATCAAGAGCAAGATTTTTACTGTTCACACAGAACACCTTTATCCTCAAGGTTTTCACAAAATTTCTGCTGTAAGTGGTAGTTTATTATGTTGTTTTATGTTTACATACCAGCCTCAAATATGATTAAAATGCTTTCAGATTTCCTAGCCATACATATTGACACTGAAGCAAAGTTAATGCCTGTGTTTATTTTTTCCATATTGACTTTTCAAGTTCTGGTGACCAAAATCAAAGGTACTTGTGCATGTTTTAAGCAGTTATTGCATATTTAGCTCTTACTGTGGAAATCTCAAAGAAAAAGCATTACTAAGTAATAATAATATTACTAAAAATACAAATTTATGGGGCAGTTAATGGTAAGTCTTGCACCAAGAACTTGATTTCCAGGAGATGTAGATCTCTTTTACCTACAAGAATTTTTTTTCCAATGCATGATGTAAGAAAAGTAGTATTCAGGAACTTTATGATCTTTTCTTGAAGGTAGTAGCTGGATTTTCATAAAATATTTTCCTTCTGAGTATTCATACTAAGCAAACAAGTCCATTACAAACATATTTTTCAGAAATAGCTTTGAGAATGAATAACAATGCCTAAATCACATTCATTCTCTTATCTGTAAGTTGCAAAGGATGCAAGAGAGATGGATGTTGTTATTTTATTTTAAATGTAAAGCAACAGGAATATGAACCGCACAGACCATGATCTTGTTCAGTTATAAATACAGCCTGGAATTTCTGACCCAAGGTTCTGGGACTATGTCTTCTCCCCATCCTCCTTTCCACAGTAATTGAAGTGGTATATCAAAGTTTGTATTTTATGATATTTGGTGCTCAAACAAGCAATGAAGCTTTTAGGAATGTGAGGGATTATCTGTGTAAGAAAGAATACTAGTTTAATTTGGTAACATTTGAAACTGGGTTACTTATAGTCATGAAATAATACATATATAGATACAGATATAGATATACAAAAGAAGATGTATGAAAAGATAAAATGAGACTCAGCTCATGTCTCACACACAAAGACCAAGTGAAGAACAGAGGTAACAAGCATCTATCTTTTTATTTCTGAGATGGAATTCATCTTTTGAAGCAACTTCTTACTGCAGTGAAGTACACTTGTACAGCCCTCCTAAGTCTATGTCATGTTCAGTGCTTATGCAGCGAATAAAACCAGAAATTCATGCTCCTGTATAGAACCAGGATGAACATTTATCACTGCAGACTAAGTTGAAATGGTTGTCACTCAAAGTGAAATACCTGTGACTTGACCAAGCTTCCAAAAGTTTTAAAAAAAAGTTAATTAGGGGGAGGGTGATAGAGAGTAAATACAGCTTTTCCTTTTCTATCTTTCCTGAAAAAATTAAGTATATGATTTAATATGGTCTTACAAGGATTATAAGCTAAAAAGTAAAAGCCATCAGCTATATTACTATTTATTTCTGTTCCTTTGATCTTAAATTAGCAGATTTTTTCAGGGAAATGATTAAACAAAATTGTAAAGTTAAAAATATTTCTGAATGTTTTCATTACCATAAGAACAGAAATTCTTTCTTATATACCAACTAACCTTTTATTCAGGAAATAAGGTTAAAGAATGTTCCTATGCCAAGGTTATCTGTACACTTAACAACAGTAATTATCCAAGAAAATTTAGGCAATTTCAAAACATGTTACACATAGAAACTAGAAAGTCTCTGTTGCAAGCCCTGAGTTTAGTTTATAGACTTTTAAACTTATATTTTTGCTCCCTTTTTCATAATCTAAGGTGTATTTTATTAAAGCNTTGAATGTAACTTTAGCTTCCATTTTTAATTTTTCTTGTTACCTCAGAACCTTTCAGAAAAAGGGAGAGGGAAACATTTTCCCAGCTCTGTGTTCTATATGTCCTCCATTTTTTACTGGAATTTAACAGCAATTTTTTTGGGAACTATGCTGAAAAGACATCTGTTTTATGAACTTGTGAACAGAAAATGATGAAAGAACAAAAATAGAATTGTATGACATGACTTTTTTTTCTAATAAAAAGCATGCAAACTAAAAATAGTGTTATTTGGCTTTCAGTTTGTAATTCAAGCTCCTAGGGGAAATATGTAGTTTTTATTTATTATGCATCTTAGAATAGCTGGGAAAATGTTGATCCATATTGACAAAGATATTTGCTTTAAAAAATCATATTTTAAACTGTGACATTGGTGAAAGTAGAATGTTCCCTTTTAGGCCACCACAAATATCATAATTTGCTGGCAGCATGCTATATACCTGGTAGTAAAAGTTTGAAGGATTAGAAATTAAATGAAGTCACTATACATATTGGTTACCATTTAAAAGACTTTTTCAAAGCCAGAAAGAAAGCACAACATTTTAAAAATTAGCATGGCAGGAAATGTGATCCAAAAGGCTTCTCCTTAAGCCTGCCCCTAAGGGCATGAAAGGAGCTCGATATAGGACTGTGATACACAGCCTGTGGGCAAAATATTGATCCATAAATCTTTGTAAATTAAGCCAGTATTTGTGTTACTGAAAAATGGATTTCATCTGCTGGTGAACTTGGAACACTCACAGGCACTATATATCCTCTGTATTAATTTGGTTCAGAGAGGCTTCTGTATTGTCTTAGAAACTGCTAGTAAAAATTGTCACAAAAAACCTGCTGAAAGAATTTTCACTGTCATTCTAGTCTGTATGTGTTTTGCAGGTAATAAATACTAACTCTGAGGAGGATGAAAAAGCATCGTAATAATTTTTGTATTAAACCCCAGATAGCTATTACTTAATTTTGAATTCAGGGTAGTAGTAGCATGTGGTTGTTTTATGTATGCTAAGATGGAAACAACATGAAAGGAACACAGAATATGTCATCTGGTAGATCTGAGAGGTCACAGAATTTAGTCCAGGGTGTGGAGGACATGTCTTGAATGTGATTTTCTTGTCTTTTTTATGTGCACTGTGTAATTTTAATTTTTTTTTACTCAAAACATTGTGCAATTGAATATAGTCTTTTCTTTAATATGCCTTGATTTCCATAGTCCAAACTACTTTCAAGAATATTTCATTATCTTTCAAACTAAGGCTTTCTGAATCAGCAGACTCAACCTCTTACAAGATCATCTTACACAATGACCACTGGGGAGCAACTCAGAAGGAAAAAAATCTTATTTCCAGCAGCATAGGAAAGGTTTAGTAAATCTTTCTGCACCAAAAAGATTGCAGAAATGCTGAAATGGAACCAAACTGGCAATCAACAAGTTTGGCATTTGCTTTTGTCATCTGTCAGTGCAATGTCCACATCAAGAATGCTTGTGATGTTACACGCACTATGGCTTGAAAGAAGCCTGAGTCATAGTCTGATTGCTTCTTAACTAGTAAGTGCTTGTCCAAGAGATTCTTTTTGCATGGAAAACTAACACTTAACTCTTGCCTTCAGTATGAATATGTAATGAGTGCATGCCTGTAGAGCCTTCCTCTTTTTATTTTTCCAGACAGACTTGTAATTTCTCTGTCTGTGTTCTCACCCAGGTATCATGACGGGTTCTATGCAATGCCAGGCATGCAACTGAGTTAGCACCACCCTGAGTGCATGCTGATGAGTTCAAATTGCCCCTTGGTTTTATTCTTTACACCAGTATGACATAAATGATGCCCATGGACACACATATCATGTGCACCCCATGTTTCATTTCTGTCCCCTCATTCACACATATAGGTACTGCATACGTATGTCTCCTGCTCTCAGCGTACAGCACAATTCCAGACAAAGTTCATAGCAGGAATACTGAAAATCTCTTATTGTTAGCCTCACCAAAACGCAAGGGTGATAGAAGTCTTGGTTTCTCTCTTGGTCCAAATCATGTTCAGAGCAAACAAGAGCTGAGTTTTTAAAGAAAATTGTAAGTACTTTTGCGTTCCTCTATTTCTGGCCGGCCCAAGGTAGATGGGAGCAGGCTGTCAGGGAGCAGTGCTGTTCCACTGCCATTATGGACAACGTTGTATTAATATTCCAACAGGAGTCCTTCACTGCTCAGGGTGTTTTGTGCTTGGCAGCACAGCACAGGAATTACAACCAGCCACCTTCACACCAGTGGAACTATGATGTTCACACTATCCTCTGAAGCAGCTGGAGACTACACTTTTGTAGTTTAAAATAATTAGTATAGATAAAAT
>VYZS01003539.1:12332-27505 GCA_013400695.1 Neodrepanis coruscans | reverse complement strand
TGGGATCTCCAGTGGTGGAACAGGGATGTGCCATGTCTGGGTGTGTTGTTCAAGGCTGACATTCCTAAGTTGTCCAGTTCCAGGAAGTCTAGGATAACCTAGAAAGGGTTTAAGGTCAGTTGAATAAAGAACTATGAGTGCAGAGGTTAGAGGTGTGTGAAGTGTTACGTGGGTTATTTTGTTTGTTTGTTGTTTTAAAATGCATAGGGAACCTTTGACAATTATCTGTCTCTTCAGACAAAGTACATGGATTTTTAACTTTTTACTCAGCTCTTTTGCAGAGCTTGGATTGTTTTATCAGTGGAAGTAGCTTTTCTTGGCTTTCTGGAGTCATTATTTTGTATGCAAGGAGTATTTGATGGTGAAAGGAAGTATTGAATGAAAGTAAACCATTGCTAATCCCAGGAGCAGAGCCTGCTCCTTCCTTTATAACCCAGACACAGCAGCTAAGAGAACCTGATAGAAATACATGGGCTCATTTAACATTCTGGCAATCTGAAGCAGATAAAGTTCATCTTAAATTTACTTTGTCCCCTAAAAGATGTGCTTGGTGAGACGTGCCCTTCAGGGATAAGTTCCTCTAATCATAAATAAAACATGCACTTTCCAAGGAAGGCAAAGGAAGGAAACAGAACTGAAAGATTCAGCAGTAAATTAAGACAATTGCTTTGCTTTTCTCCCTGACAGTGTTGTGGTCAATTTTGGTTGATGCATGCAGAGGTTCTGTTTTGATCTCTTCCCAATTCCTTGAATTCTGCTTTATTACTGGCATGAAATAATTTAGGGTGTTTAAAGTATATTTTTTTTTTATTTCACCTTCTAGTATTTAATTATGCTTTTGAAAGAAAGATAATTCAAATTTGGGATCAGATTGTCTGCTAGTTGTAGTAACTTCTCTTGCATCGTATTTATTGCAGTTGCTGAATTTCTGGCTCTCAAACATCTTTATTACAAAGTAAAAAATATGTGAGGCAGGAACCAGTGCCTTACATAATCAATCCACCTTCTGCAGTGAACTTCTTATGCTTTGGCTGCAATGCTAACAGAATGTTTGTTTATCAAAGCTGAGGTTTTTTTCTGTCTTTAGGAAGATTCTTTAGCTGCTGGAGCAGATAATCTCCTGTAGGCTATAAAAGAGATACTAAGGTCAGCACAAACCTTTGTGCTTTGCCCAGCTAGACTGGTAAAAAACAGACACATTTGCTAGAAAAACTGCATTTGGGGGAGCTGTTCTTGAAATAAATAAATAAATAAATAAAAGACTATTAAAGGAGGCATAAAAGCATTGCTGTGCCTGCCCCTATAGTGGGAACTTTATGGTTCTCTTTAGAAGGAGCTGATTTGGGTGTGCACCGGTGTATGTTGATCCAAGAAGATCCAAGAAGAACCTCTCTCCTTGAGTTTGAGCGTTTGAGAAGTGGAAAGAAGATTTGAGCAGCAGTGATCCAATGGTTACAAACACTCCCTTGTGACCTGGGCTGTATTTCAGGGACTGCTTTCCTCAGACCTGTTGTGCTGTTCTGGCTGACTGGTGATAACCAAGCTGCTTTCTCCAGTGTGGGCAGATGATGCTTTCCATGAGGATCTGCACTGATGTCAGGATGGTGGGAACGTTTTGGCTGACTTTGTTCTGAAGTGAAGACAGAGAAGTAGTAGAACCACTACCCTTTTGTTTTGCTTCAGTGTTCACCTTCCTGTTGCTCAAACAAATCTGAGCTGCTTATTGCCATGGTGGATGGTGCAACATCTGGACTTCACACCTGGATGACAGAAATGTGCTTCTGTTGGATGGCAATTGTACAAGTAATTTCCCTTCCTCAGTTCCATGGAGTTGGACAGAATTTGCCTGTCAATGCCAGCAGAGAATTGCTCCCAAGATCTCAGTCCTCAGGCTGTGTAGGCATTCAAGTTGATGTGAACTTCCCAGTTTCTGCTTCCCATTCTCCAGGCCTCGTATTTCCAAGGAAACATCCAGTAGCATCAAGCTTTTTTTGAAAATTGCATGTCTAAATCAGAGATTCCTTGTGAATTGGATTGCCTAATGGAATGAACACTGCTATAATCCTAAGTAATCACCAATATGCTGGTGTCTCAGGGGAGGGAAAAAAAAAAAGAATCCATGAAATCATTTTTTATTGAAACAGTAATGAAGTAGATTGCCTGGTGTGTGCATCGCTGGATTAGTCACATTGGGTTGGAGCACAAGCCGTAATTTTGTGCTGAAATGTTTCATTTTAACGAACAGCAAAATTATATCCATGTTTAATTACTTGGAGGTGTAGTAATGGGGCAGGTGAGAGCACACAATACTCCTTTTTCTCTAAGAAGAGTATTTTTTCTCATACTTTATATCACCATCTTGTTTACACAACAGAACAATAAGCCAAGGTCTTCATGGAATATTTAGTAATTTTGATCCTCAAATAATTCCACTAAGTGTTTTGCTGGTGTGGATAATTTTGCAGAGGGTAGCAGTGTTTCCCAGTGATGCATTAGCTGGCTTTGCTCTGCTCCTGCCATTCTCAGGTGTGACCTGATTGGTACTAAACCAGATGCACATCCTATTTTGTTTGGGAACCTTTTCATTGTGTGATGAAGGTCACCATGCTGCTGCCTGTGGAGTATGAGATGTATTGGTTTAAATAGACTGAAGGATTCTGGTGCACTCTAGAACAGCTCAGAATGACTTGAGGACCTTTCCCTTGCTCATGAGCTTAACTGAGTCATTTGTACCCTGTATCCTGCAGACCTTACATTCTTCTGGGTCAGCTCAGTGCCCTACAAACTCTCCTGCAGTGGTTACTCCAGTCCAGATCTATCCTTGGGATTTTTCTGGAGCAAATCAGAGCATCCCAAATAGAGGCTAATGCAACTTTTTAGCCCTTAACTACTTATTTCTTAGTTATCTAAATACTTAGAGTCAGTCCAAGGGGATTTGGAAGCAGTTGTGCTGTTGGTAGCCTTCTTGTTACTAAACTACCTAAATGCTTCAGATTTCTCAGCAGATCCTGGGAATTAAATACCTCCATTCCAAGTTTTGGGCATATTGTGCTTGGAAAACTTACCTTGTCATCCACAGGATTACAGTTCCTGTTGTTGCTGTGCAGAGTGAGTGAGTATATAGAGTAAATTGTGTGGTGGTAGGGCATGTAGAAAGTGGGGAAGAGGAGTCAGAGAACTAAGGCAGTCTAACCTTAACTCCCCAATTTCTTTTAATCTGCTGTCACAATGCTGAAGTGTTGACTCATTCTGCTCATACAGCTTTTGCTTGGTGTGCCTGGCAGGGCAGAGTTAAGGTTATGTTAGTGCACAAAATGCATACCCATTACAGGTTTGGACTGGCAATCTTAACTCACAAGGCCCTGTGTTTGCTTTGTCTCTCATCCTGTATGAGTGTGAGGGTATATTGAATATTGCTGTGAAACTCAGGAACATGTTTTAGATTAGCTGCTGATAGTGGTCACATCCTACTCTTAGGTGCCAAAAATGTCAAAAGTTGACTGTGTTTTTCTCTTGGCCTTAACTTATTGATGTGCAGTCTCAACTCACCTTGATGTATTTTCTTTTTTTCTTTTTGAGTGTTTGCATAAGAAAGACCACACGGCCTAAGCCAAGTCCAAATTATGGCCATTTTTTGGTGGTATTTTTATTGGTACTGTTTCCTGAGTCAGAGCAAGAGCAATCACAACCTGGCTCTACTTGGGTATGATCCATCATTATTTGAAAGCATTGGTTTGCCATTGGAAGGTGTCCATACTGTTGCCTGAGTATAACAACTCTTCCTCCTTTTCCAGCCTGTGTAAAACATGCATTTATATCAATATGTTCTGGGCAGCAAGCAGTGCAGTGTGAAGGGCAGCCAGCTGAGGCAGGACAGATCTCAGATGTGAGCAGTGGCTTTATCACATAGCACCCAGCTGGGAATTTTCCAGCTGACAGGTGCCAGAGGATGGCAGTTTGTTGGAGGGATGGAACTCTGGTGGGAATACTTCATCTAAACTGACAAATGAGGAATAACATTCAGGTCAAAGAAGAAATTCTGATCAAAGGGAATAACCAGTTCTCCAGACTGTGCTGCTGGAGTGTGGATCTCAAAACCTGTCATTTGTAGGAATTTTCAGCAAGGCCAGCTGTAAAATGCAGTAAAGGCCATCAGGGCCAGAGCACAGCCAGTAGCTGTGGTCCCCAGATAGTTACAGATGTGTTACATAGAAGATGGAGTCAGAACCTTTTCAGAGCTGCATGGAAGGACACAAGGCAATGAATGTATGTTGCAGAAAGAAAAATCCAATTGGATATCAGGGTGGGTGGAATCCACCATGAGAGCAAGTAAGAGCTGAAATAGGGATCAGTTGGGAAAACTCCATCTTGGGAGACATTCAGGACTTAACTGGGTGAGGTCCTGGGCAACTTGACCTCACTGGTGTGGGGTCCTGGCCTGAACATCAGGTTGGACAAGCACATGGGGGTCTTCTCCATCCTCAGATACTCTGCCATTGTCACACAGTCCTCACCTGGAGAGTCTGAAGGGCTTTTAGGGGAAGGGCCTTGTCATACAGGTGTGATACCCTGAGACATTCTGCAAGTTAACAGGAATAAACTTGGTGCTCACACTGGGCCTGAAATGATGAGAAATCTTTTCAAGAATTGTTGTGGGAATATGTAATGACCTGGAGGAGATGGAGTGTCCCTCCCAGCTTGGCAGCTTTTGGCAAGGCAAACGTTCAGCAAATTTCAGCAAATGAGAATCACAGCCCAGCTGCTGGAGAGTAAAATTTGAACTGTTTGGGCTGTTCATCTAGATCCAGTATCATAATTCCTGTGTCCTGTCAAGGTCACTCCAATGCCTTTCTGGAAGGAGATGAGTGATGACCTCTGTGGCTGAGTAAAGTGTATGGTGTGTCCTCAAGCACAGGCTTGTTCAGTACAGGACAGGAAGGACTGAGATCATGGGCAGTGTCTGTCTTCAAAACATTTAAAGGGAATAACCTGTTCTCCGTGTTCCCTGAAGGCAAGAACAAGAAGTATTTGGGTTGAGACTGCAACAAGAGATGTTTAATGTACATTTCAGGAAGGAAGGGTCAGTGTCTGGAGCTGCAGGGATGGATCTCACAGAATGGAATCACAGAGTCGTGGAGTATCCTGGCTTGGAAGGGACCCACAAGAATCATCAAGTCCAAATTCTGTCCCTGCACAGGGCAACTCCAAGAGTCACACCATGTGCCTAAGAGCATTACCCAAAAGCTTCTTGAACTCTGGCAGGCTTGGTGCTGTGACCACTTCCCTGGGTAGCCTGTTCCCCAGGCTATCTCTGAGCATAGTTTTCCAGTCCAGTCTAGACAAACCTCTGTTTGGTTCTGTGTGATTGTGTCTTGGACCAAGAGAGGACAAAATTAGACCAACCACATTTCTATGCCAGTTTTGGTTCTTTTATACATGTAGGAGCAGAACACACTGAGAGCAGTGGTTACCATACTGCTACTACACATTGGTAGTCTTCTCCAAAATCTATGGAGCTGATTCACCTGCTTGAAAGGCTCCTTATTTCAGAGGCATAAAGACTCAAAAGGGATGTGCTCCTGCCTTTATGGCTTGGAGCAAGGTGGAAGTGGGCAGGAGGCAGGGCCACAGCCACTCCCTCTGTGTCATCCCTTTGCCAGGTTTGCATCTGTCCTGCTGAAAACACTGTGGCTCCTGCTGTCCTCCAGAAGGCCCGTGTTGGACACCAGGCCATCCATCACAAGGCAGCCTGACAGCTCCCAAGGCTGCACAGTTGTGAAAAACATGGATGGGAGAACAAGCTGTTCCACTTCAGGTCTCTGAAGTGGATTTGTGATGTCGGCACAAAAGCCAGCTCTGTCCTGAAATCAATCTGCTGCTTCACAGCACAGGAAGGTGCCAGGGCTGCTTTCTGCCATAGGGCTGTGCAGGACAGCTGCATCCTTTGACTGCCCTGGGTGGTGGTTGATCCAGGTGACCTTTCCAGCTGGAAGGTCCTGTCCCTTTTCCTGCTCATGGGCTCCAGTTGCAGTGTTGATTCAGTAATTTCAGTTTTCTGTCTGAGGACTTTACTCTCTAGTATTTTTCCCCTGTGGTGTTTGCCTTTACATCACTTCCCCTCCCTGCCACGTTCAGGGTAAAGTCAGGAGAAGCTTTTTTCCTGTTGCTGTTAGAGTTGATGCTGGTACTGTAAGGAGCCCAAGGGATGCTGAGGAAAACAAGACAAGATACAAAAAACCCTCACCTTTATGTAACACATCTCACTTTGCCATTCTGAATGGAGATCACTGGTGTGCCTGATCTGAGGGAGAGAGGTTATCCATGTTCTGCTCAGAGATGCTCTCTCCTCCTTGCCTTTACTCTGCATTTTCAGCACAATTCCCAATAGAAATTATACCACTAGTCTTGTGTTACTCAGAACCATTTTACTGCATCACATAACATGTAAATCCCACAGATGAAATATGTCAGCAGGAAGCAAAACCAGCTGATACTTTTGTTTGGAAGCTGTTATTTTCATCCTTAAACCCACAAGATTTTGAATTCTGATATACTGGCCCTCACCTTGGAGCTGTAAATAAGGGAGCTCTGGGTTTTCTAGGCTGTATTTCTTTGAGTGTTTTTGCAAAAAGGTATCTCACCTCTGCTTTGCCTGATTTATGGTAGACTTGACAAGCCAGGCTCTACTTGGGTTGGAAAGGCATGTAGTGAAAATTCCTGGAGAAAGCAGCCTTTTGGAGGAGGTTAGAAATAGATGTCTTATAAATGGTAATGTTAGTTCCAACCTTATCAGTGAAATCAATGTGCTTGTGTTGTAATTTAAAAGTAATAAAATTAAAATATAATTATAAATATAAACAAAATTATAAGAAAATGCATCTGTGTAGTACAGACCTTGCTTAGAGCTGCAACAGGCAATGGAAGGTCTTTGTTGAGCCTTTGACTTTGGTCTGGAGCTGAATTCACTGTGCACATGTTGTAAATGAAGGAATATACACATCTCTCACAGGGATCTCAATTGAAATTTGTGCTGTGACAGACAGGAAAGGGGGGCTGTTCCTTTAGAATAAAAATGTGCTCTTTGTGAGCTGTTTGGTGGTGAGGGCTGAGACTAATGGGCCAAAGAAGAAGTTTTTAGTAGTAGTGGACCTGACAAATCCATTTGTTGGGATGTGGAGGGGCTTTATGGCTCAGAGTAGGGAAAGGCAGCTCTGAATCCCTGTCATGTTGCTGGAATAAAGTATCTACTTAGGTGGGCAAAATAGCTCATTGTAATGCTTGAATAGACTCTTACTTAAAGGCCCGTGAGTCTCATTCTATATACAGC
This sequence comes from Neodrepanis coruscans, assembly GCA_013400695.1. Classification (NCBI taxonomy): domain Eukaryota; kingdom Metazoa; phylum Chordata; class Aves; order Passeriformes; family Philepittidae; genus Neodrepanis; species Neodrepanis coruscans. Next base: position 20,178 of record VYZS01003539.1, on the reverse strand, counting down.
AACATTTCGGGGGTAAAAAGACTACATTTCTATTGGTATTTTATTAAAATTTATGCTGGTGCAGCAGTACTGGAGCGCCAGTGGAAGCTGAGTTGGCTCTTTCATTCAAAGTCACGGTTCTGCCTGCTCATAACTTTAGTGAAAAATTACCTGTGGAGACGAGGTTTCTCATCCTGATCTCAGCCCTGCCAGTGTGTTTGGTCTTTTAAATGCTTCATAACCAGTCTCTGCTGCTGTGAATTTTTAAGTGATGGGGCTGGAGAAGGTGTTTTCCTAGTGAGGCTTTCTCTCTATTTAGAGTTTTATTTATGCTTTATTTTCTTATTTAAACAAGTCTTTGCTGTAACAGAGACTGGGGCTTCAACACTTCCTGCAGAAAAAACAGGGGAGCTCCTCAGCCTCTGCAGCAGGTGGGAAGGGGCAGGGAGGCACAGAGATCTGCTGCCTTGCACAAGGTAGCCAGGGCTAGAGCCCAAGGGCAGCTGAATCCTTGGCCACTGCTCTGTGCCCTGGGCCACGCTCCATCCTCAGTTAATTAGCTCCAGCTTGTAGGTGTGATGGGAAGGGCTGAAGTCATCTCCGTTAGCTCTTGGCCTTTTGCCTTGGTGCTGGCATCCCCTGCAAAGTGCAAGGCTGTCACTGAAACAGGAATCTGCTTTGCAGTTGTCCCACATCACTAATAAAAAGGAAGGATAATAATATAACCCTCTTTGTAGCTGGAAATAAAGATGACCTTTTTATACTTAAGCACAGTGCAGTCTGAATTGAATTGCGTCTCCTGTGCACCCTCACCATTAATGATCCGTGTTCCTGTAGCCTCTTTGCTCAGGGATTTGTGTGTATTGAATATATGGTTCCAAGTGCCTCATTGAGGAACTGTGTTACAATATTTTGGACAGACTGTTTTGCCAGCTGGGAGGAAATTTCACAGGGTTTGTTGTTTTGGTGGTTTTTATTTTTGTTTTTTTTTTTTTTTGAGGGGGTGGTGTTTTCCTCTTTAAAATTTTATTTCCGTTTTTCCACATTCTCATCTGTTTGGACAAACTGACCCTGTGTCCTTTCACTGAGGTGTTTGCTTTACACCTGCTGGGGTAGTTTGTCCATGGCAGCCTTGGCCCAGGTGATGTCAGAGCTGGCTCAGTAAGGTGTCCTCAGAGACAGGAGCCACCTGTTTTCACTGATCTTTTGATGTTCAAGCCTGGCAAACCCCTGCTAGGGATGGCTGGCTGTGAATCCCTATTGAAATTCTGGCTTAGTGCTACTTTGAAAATCCTGCAGCAAGTGCTCAAGTTTGGGACTGCTGCAGCCTTAAAAGGCCTCCTGAATTCCAGTTCCAAAGTAAAGTTGCTCCACCAGAGGATCTGGTAGAGGTGTCCTGCATGGGTGCTGATGCTTCAGCAAAATTTGCTTTCCTGTCCCATGACTTCCCCATGTGATTTTTGTCTTAATGTATTCCAAAATGACCTCTGAAGTCCTTGTCCCAAATAATATTCCTTGCTAAATAGTTACAGCCTTCCTGCTTGAAGGCCCTGTTATAGTTTAATATGTGTGAGTCCACCTCTACTTTATGTCTTCAAGTCACCTTTTCCATGACTGGTCTCATGTGCCTGATTGGCTTTACCTCAGGAATGTGAGATAGGGGTGAGCAATCCTCTAATCTGATGTGCCTCAGGACTCCCAAGAACGATGTGCTTTCCATTGGAGGAGTGGAGCTGCTGCTGGTCAGTGGTGGATGGGAAGTAGGACTTGTTCTGGTGAAAATACCTTGGAAGCTCTTGAAAGCTGAAGGCAGGAAAAGCAAAGCTTCAGTTCTGCCTTTCTTTGAGAGCTAAAATGTAGGTGTCCTCATTTTTTTAACTTGTGACTTTGTCACCCAGGATGTGGTCAAAAAGAGAGACTAAAATGAGCAACTTGTTCTCTTTTTTTTTTCCCTCCACAGTTGATAAACATATCAGCAAGGATTGTGACCCGAGACTAGAAAACTTCTGGCTTCTTTCACTTGTTCTGTTTTTGCTTCTCAGTAAGCAGAGGGAGGGTCTCTTGGTCCCCTTCCAGGGACCCTTTATGATGCTGATCTCAGGTGAAGCCCACTGCCAGGGTTGATGTGCTCCCAGCATCCCNGTGGTGGATGGGAAATAGGACTTGTTCTGGTGAAAATACCTTGGAAGCTCTTGAAAGCTGAAGGCAGGAAAAGCGAAGCTTCAGTTCTGCCTTTCTTTGAGAGCTAAAATGTAGGTGTCCTCATTTTTTTAACTTGTGACTTTGTCACCCAGGATGTGGTCAAAAAGAGAGACTAAAATGAGCAACTTGTTCTCTTTTTTTTTCCCTCCACAGTTGATAAACATATCAGCAAGGATTGTGACCCGAGACTAGAAAACTTCTGGCTTCTTTCACTTGTTCTGTTTTTGCTTCTCAGTAAGCAGAGGGAGGGTCTCTTGGTCCCCTTGCAGGGACCCTTTATGATGCTGATCTCAGGTGAAGCCCACTGCCAGGGTTGATGTGCTCCCAGCATCCCTTTTCTCGTGCTCTTGCCTGCATTGCTACAGCATTGTCATGCTCTGCAGTGGTTTTTATTATTTAATTAAGAATGTGTCAAGGTGGTTATGTTTGGATTCTCTGTCTTGTCTGAGTTGTTCATGCAAAGTCTCTCTTAGCTGTTCACAGTGCTGTAGGAGCAGTGGACTCTGTTCCCTTCCCACCTCCATTATTTAGAGCTCGGTACAGCAAAGCTCTTAAGCCCATAGTTTATTCTGAGCCTGTGGAGGATTTTGCTGAGAGCAGAGTTTGGGTTTCTGTTCCAGTTTTTATTGTGATTATTTCAATCAGAGAGCCAAGATAAGACAGGTAGAACCACAGACACGAGCTTGAGGTTTTTTTAATTGCTCAGATTTCTGCAGCGAAGAAGCCAGTGGAAAGATCCTGTGAAATGTTGCAAATACAGAGCAGATGCTCCAGCTGGTCTGGACTGGTTCCAGGTCTGTGTCTTGATGAGAAATAGGCTCCTTGGATGTCACTGACATCTGGAGGGCAGTGGGGAGGATGCTGGTGGTTCCACAGAGGGACTGTGTCTCTCCTGGATCTGAGATTCTAATGAAGTAACATGGCTTTACTCAGGGCTTATCTGTTTTGATGACTAAGCCATTACAAGTATGTGGCAGAGAAACACTGAGAAGTTTTCTGTTTTGGAAGTGAATATTGTTTCTTGGTTGATTTGAAAGCAAATTTATGGCATCAGGTCAAAGGCTTCTGCTGCTTCCCAATTAGAAGACTTATTTATTGATGGATGGCTGGGACAAGGGAGTGAAAAATCTGGATTTATTTTTCCTCCTAGAAGAGTTGGCTTGCTATTGCAGTGGTCATTTCTCTTCTTCCCTGATTAGGTCCTTGTTTATCTTAGGAGTGTGATGATACCAGTAATCATTGTGGCTGTTTTGATGCTGTGGAGATACCATCTATCAAAACTGGTCTCTGCTACTTCAGTGACTCATTGTGCTTCTGGGATGTTCCGAAGATGTACCGTGGAGCAAGTTCTGACACTGCAGATGAGGAATTGCACTGAACTTTTCTTTTTCCTTTTCCATGTTTCTCCCTTACAGACCCTTCCCATTAGGTTAATTGGGCAAATCTCTGCATAAAGTTCTTTTTGAGTATCATGTGTCAGCTGTGTGGTGGGGAGTTTGGAGAGCAGCAGGCTCACTTTTTGGCAGCACTGTCCAGGAGTATCAAGGGGTTCCCTGGTTTAGAGGACTGGTGAATAAGACCTGCAGGGTTTTTCAGTCCAGGTGAGTCAGCACTGAGTAAAAACTTTGAGGTTTTAAATGTGTGAAGGAAAGACGGGACAAACTGTTCTCCAGCACAGTTGTGGATAGGGCAGGGGGAAATTTGGTTTAAGACAATTACGGGGAGTTTAGCTTTGTATCAGGAGAGATTTTCCCAGGACTCTGTAGGGAAAAACATGTGAAACATTGGGACTGATGGATTGAGGAGATGGTGGAGTACTGGTACAGTGCTGGTGATTTGTGAACAGAATGGATCCTGCAGTAAGGGAAGGCAGAGAAGGATGTTGTGCTGCATATGGTACCAACCAGGTCAGGCTTTGGAGTGCTCATGTTTGATGATGAATTATGAGGGACTCCTGAGTGACAGAGGATGGAATGGGCAATTAGTTCTCTAGGCAGATTTTAATGGCTTTGGTACTCAAGGTTCTTAAAGAGTCCCTGAGGCACAACATCTGGGCTTAAAGGGACAGTTCTCATCCTCAGAAGGATGTGGGTTTTGGGAAAAAAACCACAAAATTAAAAATCCTGAGATGACTTTTGCTGCATTATCAGCCTTTAGCACTTGAACACTGCGAGTCAGACTGCAGGAACTTTGCAGGAGCTTTGTGCTCCCTCTTTACTCTGCACTGGTTATGGATGACTCTGACTTGGTGCTTTGCTGATTTAACTTGCACAAACAGTAGAAAGAAACATAGAAATTGGGGGTATGGGAAACGCTACAAATATTCTTTTTTGTTTCTTTTATGTTTCAAAACTCAAAATTTTAAACAATGTAAGCTGTGCAAAGGAGAGCTGACACTGGGGGGTTGGAGGCTAAACCAGGATCATTAAGATAGTAGGTACAGAGAGACCTTTCCTAATAGGAGGCACAGTGCAAAATGCATGTTTGACTCTGCCAGTCAAGGAAGTCTCACAAAATGCAGTAGCATCTCATGATTCCAGAAAAGAAAAAGTTGCTAAATTTTAATATGAGTGCTGGGAGCAGTCTGTGGAGCAGGATTTACCTTCCTGCCCTTAGGAGAGCCATTAGGTGAGGGTGGGAGTTGTGATTCATCTTGAAATTGGTCACCATGAAGTCTCTGGAAACAGCAGAGCTGCCGGCTGGGCAGGATGGAGGAATGTGTCTCTTTGCTGCCCTCAGCCTGGGACAGTGCCATCATCATCTCATCTTTTCTACAGCTAAGTAAAAAAAATAAAATATTGCTTGAATAAAAATGCTAAGGAAACCCCTTGAGTGTCTGGGGGAATGGGCTGGACTGAACTTTTTTGTTTCTGGAAATGTTCAAGTTGCTGTTCTGTGCTCTTTCTCCCCTTCCTCTTACTCAAATAGGATCCTGCTGCCCCATCTCAGCTGTACATTTTTAGTACTTGTGTGCTTGCACCCTGCCAGGGGGAGGATTTCTGTGGTTAACTAACAAGATAAACCTGCCAGCCTCAGTGTTCAGCAAATGACCTCAGTTCTTAATCTTCTTTGAAAATACCGGGTTACTGTATGAATTATTGCAGAGAAAATGCATCTGAGGAGCAGCACTGTGTTTTCAATAGATCCTGGCCTTGCATGGGGGAAAAATGTTGTAAGAATTTCCCTGCTTGCTGTATTTTACCATGATTTCTTGGAAGGCAGTTAAGATTATGTTGATGAGATTCTGTTTGTTCTCAGTAACTTTTGAACCCATTGCTCCATTTAAAGCAAAAAGTGGATCTTGGGGTTATTTGCAAACTATTCTAATTGGAATAATAATTGATGATTCATATTAAGATCCTGTAAGTTCCATGAGTAATTAGTTAATATTGAAAGTCAGAGAAGTGAGTCAGGAGGCCAGTGTGCAGTGGGGACATCCTTAAGAGCCAGGCTTTGCTGGCTCTGCTGTTCTGGATTTGCTTATTTACATGTAAGACAGAGCCAAGGGGGCTCCAGCACATGCAGCAGGGACTGGAAGTCAAAAGGCAAAAAAAAAAATCAAGGAAGCTTTTCAAGTGCATTTTAGTTTCGTGTAAACTGTTTTGGTTTTTTTTTTTTTTTTTCTGATACATCAGATTGTTTTCTTCCCCTTATATCCAAATGACACCATATCCTCCTATTTTTTTTGGTTTTGCCAAAACTGAAAGAAAAGTCATTTTTCATGTAATTCCACCTTTTATCTGTGACTGGGACATGCTGTGTGTTGCTTCACATGTGATTTCAGAGCAGTTGTTGATAAGACTGAACTGATTCAACTAAGTCCCTAATTTAGTAGACAGTTAAACAATGAAGTCTTGGCCAAACTTTCCAAACCTGGCTTAGCCAGCAGCTACATTACCTGAATCCCTCTCATTTTTCTACTTATTTCAAGCACCTTTCTCTTGCTATGACCAGTCTGAGGTTATGCTATGAAGATGGTGAGGCCCTGGCACAGGTTTACCCAGAGAAGCTGTAGCTGCCCCATCTCTGGAAGTGTCCAAGGCCATGTTGGAGCAGCCTGGGACAGTGGAAGGTGTCCCTGCCCATGGCAGGGAGGTTGGAACTGGATGATCTTTGAGGTCCCTTCCAACCCAGGGCATTCTCTGATTCCATAGGCAGAGTCACATTGCAGAAATGACATTTTATCTCACATGTCCTCACACCCATCAGGTGCTGGGCTAGAGGTGTCTTTCAGACAGACACGGATAGCCCCCCAAACAGGTATCCAGCTGTAGCTAACTCGAGGTTGGAGGGAGACCATTGAAAAGGCTGTGATTAGTTGTGTTGCAGCTGCTGACCAGCTTTGAGCCCTTTGGAGGAAGCAAACAGCTGTGGAACACTGACCCAAGAGAAGGATTGGGGGTTTTCAGTAGTTACAGCTCATCCTCAGGTAAAAAAATCTTGCAAATTGAGCAGCACTGCTGCAGACCAGCTTGTACCATATCCAGGTAATGAGAACTGATGTTATATCAACTTACAGCCTCAGCTCTGTGTCCACAATGCTTCACTTATCTGCTTCTCCTTCCTATGATCCTTTCCTAAGAGGGACTTGTGACTGTGATGATAATTATATCTCTCTATATATGTCTTCATATTCTGCTCCTTGAAGTGTCTGAAAGCTTCCTCTTTGATGTGATTCTGCTCCCCAGAATATATTATACTTTCCCAAAACAAGTACTGTGCTTGTTATAATTATTGCAGAAGTGCTGAGCATTTTCAAGTGCTTTTCATCATCCCCAAATGTGGAAATAGATGACTTGGCGCTTTCTTTTTACTGCCAGCTGCTAAAGAGGCCAGTTCTGGATTAGTAGAACACAGTGGATCCATTGCAAAGCAATGTCTGTGGTGGTTGCACAGCACTGGTGTTATGTAAGGGCTGTGACTATGGAATGCTGGGGAGTGGGGTTTATCTCCTACCTTGTATTTAGACTGGGATTTTTTAATCTTTGACTTGGTTTCCAATTGCGCCCAGTTCTCAATAGCAGAGGCTGGCATGGGGCCTCAGTGTCTGGTAGAAGAAATGGTCCTTCATGCTGTCAGTCATGGAATCACAGAGTCACATATTGGTTTGGGTTGGAAGGGACCTTAAAATTCATCTTATTCCAACTCCCTGCCATGGGCAGGAACACCTTCCACTATCCCAGGTTGCTCCAAGCTCCATCCAACCTGTCCTTGGACACTTCCAGGGATGGGGCAGCCACAGCTTCTCTGGGCAACCTGTGCCCTCACTGTGACTATCTACAGATAAATTTCCATCTCCAGAATGTTGTTTCTCTCTTCAACTTCTAACAAAAGCGTTGAGAGCTACTTGCAAAAAATCAATATTTCAAATTAAATCCCCGGTGAAAATTCTCAAGAGAATTCAGCTCCCCAGACAGTTTAATTCAATTTGTTGTCCTTAGAAAGAAAGCATACAACCTGTTATTTTAGGAATGGGACATAGGCTTTGTTGAGCTGCACGAACATATTGTGAACACAATCAAGCTAAAACATTCTTTGCATGCAATTTAAAAAATAAAATTTCACCAAGCCTTCAGGAAACTATTTAATCAGTAAGGAAGAGTAATACTCTGAGACACAGAAACTTCTCCAGTGGAATTTGTTCTTTGCAGTGAGCCACTTTACC
>VYZS01003539.1:0-10063 GCA_013400695.1 Neodrepanis coruscans | reverse complement strand
TTTGGATGTGATTGTTTCCTGTGGCTCACAAAACTTGTCACATCTGAACAAAGTAGGGTTAAGGTGTGGAGAATCTATTCTGAAAGAAAAGTGCAGTGTTGGTTTGTGAGGGCATGGGTGATCATGGCAAATCCAAAGCTCCAGAGAGTTGAGCTTGCTGTCTTTCAGTGTTTTTTAGATAATGAGCACAGAGATGTGATATAAGGAGTAGGTTCAGCACATGTGCTTAGATTTGTCTGCATTTCAACAAGCAGTTCAGTGCTTGCTGTCCTGTGCTCTGCTGCCCTGATGAGGCTGGGGTTGGTGTGCTCTGAAATTCCTTGCACGTCACCTCAGCAGTGGAGGACCTGTTGCCTTCTTGCTGAGGGAATGTGCTCCAATTTCATGCCTGGTGTATGAGCTGTGGCAGCTCTAAAAGAGTAATGCAGCTCCCCTGGTGCTAAACATTTGTAAGTTGTACAAAGATATTGGATAAAGTGGAAATAATGTGTATTTAGAGTAGTTTGACCTTATATTGCTGCCTGCCTGCCTTCTAGGAAGTCCAGCTGCAAACGCTCAAATGGTCTCTTACTGGTGCTTGCCAACCAAGTATTTTTTGAGTGTAGCAGTGAGCATCTAATTACTCCTAACTCCCCAAATAAAACTAGTACAGACCAGTGAAAAATACCGAGTCTCCAGTAGGCCTTACACCATTTTAATTAGTGCTTACAGAAATTTTCTGCTTGCTAGAAATACCCTGGTCATGCGGGCTAAAAGAACATGAGACTACAAGGGCACAACTGGAGTCTTTTAGCTTTTCTTTGCTCCCAGGAGATGGTTGTGTTGCTCAGAGCCAGCTCCTACAAGGTGTCTCTACTGATCACAGGCTGTTCAGCAGGGCAGAGCCTCAGCTTAATCAAATAATCTTTGGTGTATCCAGTGTGATTGTCTCTATCTGACTATTTATAGCCTGATACCATGTGTGCCAGACACGTGTCCCAGATTGTGTCTGAGAGTATATTTGATAATAGATTTACAATTGCCGGAAAGAAGTGTGGCGATGGGCACAGAATTTTGATGGCTCTCCCCCTGCTGCTGCTGTGGTTCAGATTTGTGATTCTTAAGGATGCTGTAGAAATGCAGAGGTCCAGCAGCAGCAGTGATAGCTGTCCCTGGGGGGCTTAATGCATTTAATTCCAGAATGACCCTGGCTGTGTTTGTACCCTTGACTGGAAGTGAGAAATGAACTAGCAGTCATTTCAAGACGTTTTGGGGAGGGCTTTTGTGGAGAGAGAACGAATGTGGGTGGTAGATAAGGCTGTGTAGGGTATGGGGGTTATGTGTACGTTGCAATCACACAGACATACCTGCCCATTTTTTAATCCTCTATCATTTGCAATCATGGTATCAAGATGACAATGGCCTCAATTTGCCAACACAAAACCAAAGCTGAACTTAAAGCAGAAAGCTCAGAGTGAGATTCTGCTTTGTGTGTGCAAGCAAAATAGATTTTTCCAATGGGATGGCTTTAAAGGCAAAGAATTGTAAAGATTGTAAAAATCCCTGGACTTCACTTCTGCCTTCAGCTGTGAGGCTTGGTGTGATGCCTCATGACTTTCCTGCCTGCAAACTGTGGGGCTCGTTGCTCAATGCAAACCTGCCAAAAATATTGACAGTTCGTCAATTATCATCTTTATTTGTCATCTCAGTCAAGACAGCTCATCTTCACAGCAGGTGTGGGCAACTACAGGCCAGTGCTCTGTGTACATTGCACATGAGTTAAGAGAGGGAAGATCTACCTGTAGAGAAGGAATAAATTGTACCTTGACTAATTGTTTCCCCACTGCTTTCTGTTTTTCTCAGTCATAGGTGGAAAAGTTCAGCTGTAGCTTGTGAATGACCACTTGAGCAACTTCAGCTTGAAATGGTAGGGAATAATAGGTGAATAATAGAACCATAGAATCACAGAATATCCTGAGCTGGAAGGGACCCACAAGGATCATCGAGTCCAACTCATGGCCCTACACAGGACACCCCAACAATCCCACCATGTGCCTGAGAGCCTTGTCCAAACACTTACTGAACTCTGTCAGCCTTGGTGCTCTTGCAACCATTTCCCTGGGGAGCCTATTCCAGTGCCCAAACACCCACCATGATCAGTCTTTCATGGAACTGTGGGAGAAGTGGAAGCAGGGTTTCTGTATTTAGGGATAAATCTGTAGGAGAACAAGGTATCATCTGTTCTCTTTCTTTGAGAAAAGATTGTTTTTACAGGAATCTGTCCCTTCCCATGGGAGGGCTTTGTCAACAACAAACAAAAAAGAGAAAAAAAGGTTAAAACTTCCTGCATAACCTACAATTCCCAACTGGTTACAAATAAAATGAGATGTAAGCACCTCTCTGACTTAAAATAGCACATGGGTAATCAGTCCTCAGAGTCTGGTGGTAGAATCAGTAACACTGGCTGGATTCAGGGAATTAAACAAAAGAACCAAATCTGTGCTGCTTTCATCTGCATTGGAGCGAGTGAGGAAAAAAATCAATACTTGTTAGCTAAATAGGGACAACATTGTCAGCACTGGAAGTTATTTTCTGTTCTCTGTACTCTGTTTAGAGCTCGACAATGATCTCAAGTCCATCCAGCTGAGCCCTTGCAGAAGAGACAGAGCATGATTTGGGGGTTAAGACTGAAAATGGGTCTGAGGTTTGGTTTTAATTCTCTGCTGTTCCATAGGCTCCTCATGTGACCTTGGGAACGTTTTTAAGCTTTCTTCAAATGTTAGTCAATGTGTTTGCTCACTTATTTAGATGGGGAATGATTGTGTCTGGTGTCTGTTTATGGCCATGTTCATCCAAATCTGTCTCCGTTTGTTCCTGGTGGTCTTGGATCTTTCTCAGTTTTGGTTTGATGATGGTGTCTCATCCTTCAGTGGCTGGAGCTGCTTTATGAGTTTGCCACTGTCCATTCCCACTGGTAAAGCTGAAAAATCAGAGGGGCTGCTAAAACCCTCTGGCTGGTCATGGCCAAGACATCCCAGCTTGTCCCTTTCTGTAACTTTTCCATGTAAATTCAATCAACTCAGCCAGGAAAGATCTGTGCTGTTTCTCTGTGCCAGCTACAGTTGGTGTCACCTTAACTGGCGGAATACTTTTCAGTGATTTATGATTAACAGAGACACAATAGCTTGTGACTTTTTTTTCTCTGGTCCTGCCTGTGCTGACAGTGACCTTATCTACATTTAACTTTGCCTTCTGGATTCTTGAAGACAAGCATAGATTTAAGCAGTCCAAGAAGAAAGATTAAGCCATCATTCTAGCTAATCTTCATGCAGAGGAAACTGCCTGCTCTTCCTATCTTCGGTTTGAGAAATTCTATTACTCTACAGCATATCTCTGAGGAAGGATTTGAGTGATGATGTTAGCAGTCCACCTTACACTAATTTTTACACGTAATAGCACATGATAAGCCTGTTGTCTGCACAGCAGCGTTTTCTTCTTGAAAAATGAGTCCTGTCATTTGTTGTGCTGCAGCATGAAAACATTTTGCCGTTTTCTCTCTGAGGAGTTTTAACTATCCAGCGTCTGCTGCTCGAAGATTATTTCCACTTCGAATCCAAAATACACTGAGCCAGGGTTGTTGCTAAGAGGTTTACAGGAACTTTATGGTCACAGAATTCTCCATGGACTTCTTGCAGAGCACCTGATAGAGCTGTGAAGTCTCTGAGCACCTGTCAGTTCTTTGGGACATTCCTTTGGGTCTTCAATTTGTCCCTTCTTAGAGAGCTTCCTGCCAAAATAATTCCCTTCAAAGACACTGGCCCCCTTAGTTCAAAGCCACTTGAGGTCTTGGAGCTCTCAAAAGCCTTCAAAAGCCTGGCAATTCATTCTATCTGTACCTGCAGAATAATCTCATACGTTTCCCAAAGGGCAACCACTGATAATCTCCTCTGAGGCCTCATTAGAGAATGCAAAAATTTTCCTCTGTGGACGTATGGCCCGGCCCTCTATCCTGGCAGCAAGGGGGTGCCTCTTCACTGTCATTCATCTTTCTATCCTGCCCTTTTCTTAGAGTAATAAAGTCATAGAATTGTTTAGATTGGAAAAGACTTCAAGATCATTGAGTCCAACCATTCCTCCAGCACTGCCAAGCTCACTACTAACCCACGTCCCCAGGTACCACATCCACATACTTTTTGCTCACTTTCAGGGATGGTGGTTCTAGCCCTTCTCTGGGCAGCCCATTCCAGTGCCTGACCACTCTTCTGTAATTTTTTCTCTTTTCCAATTTCCCTCTTTTATTCTGTATACTTCTTCCATGCCAATTTCCACTATATCTCACCTGCCTTTCAGTGACTTTTTGTGGTATCTCTGCTTTTTCCTCCTTTTAACCTCTGGTATCTTCTTCCTTCTCACCAAGTCCCTTGTGCTGGCTCTTGCAATCATTTCATGACTACATCCACAGTCATTGAGGTGGGCTCTGTAAAACTGTCTTTTCCTTACAGTCATTCCTGAGCCTGAAGTCTGCCACGTGATACATTTAAAACTTATTCTTTTATTTCTTTTACAAGAAAGTTTAGGACCATCTGCTTTGCTTTTACAGACAGAATATAAACAAACTACTACATTGATCAAAATGATGTGGTCATTAAATCACTGTGATGTTTCTCACTGTCAGGTTGAAGTTCTACCATTCCAGCCTAAAACCAAAGTGCTTTCAATTCTGCATGTGCAGGCAAACCATCACTTGGCATTAGAGGGATTGATTAATTTTCTGCTTAAATGTTCTAAGGGAACCAAATGATTCCCAAACTGGATCATCTTCTCTGCTGGAACATCTTTTTCATGCCTAAGACTTCTGTTAAGAGATCAGAGAGCCTACATAGAAGAGATACCTTCGAAATGACATTATTGCAACCTTCCAGTGCCTGAATGGAGCCTTCAAGAGAGTTGGAGAGAGACTTTTTACAAGGGCCTGGAGTGACAGGACAAGGGGGGGTGGCTTCAAACTGAAAGAGTGTATTTTAGATTAGATACTACAATGAAATTCTTGACTGTGAGGGTGGTGATGCACTGGAACAGGTTGCCCAGAGAGGCTGTGGATGCCCCCTCCCTGGAAGAGTTGAAGGCCAAGTTGGATAGGCCTTGGAGAAACTTGGTTTAGTGGGTGGCATCCCTGCCATAGGAGGAGGTTGGAGTGAGATGATCTTTGAGGTCTCTTTCAACCCAAACTGCTCTGGAATTCTGTGATATGATACTTAACCCACTCTTGAGTATTCAGAATTGGCTGAATTCGAGCCTTTTCATGAACGTGTCACTTGCCCTTCCAGTGTGCATAAATTTAGTAGTGGCTAAACCAAAATGGCATCAGGTACATGGTGGAACTTGTGCAGGAAGTTTATGCTCTGCCCTTGAAAGTTTGTGATTCTTGCTGACATCAGAGAGTCCTATTTGTAGGTGAAGCAAGAACTGGGTGGTTGTTTCTACATTGGTGAGACAGCCTGGCAGTCAGAGAGATCGCTTGTACTTGGGTGTCATGAGGGTTGACAGCTTCCCTGGCAGCTTGAGCTGCTGCAAAGCTTCCATTTAATTGTTTTTACAGAAATTCCATTCTTGAATTGAAACCTTTCTTCAGGTGGAGGTGGCTGCAGGCACAGGCAGTCGCTGCCTGCCCTGCTGCCGCTGGGAATGGGTTCTGCTCTTCTGGGACAAGGTGGGCACTTACACCAGTATCATGGAATAACTCCATTAACCTGGTGATTGAAAACCTGGTCAGAAAAATGTGGTTTAAAATCACAGCTCAAGCCTTCACTTCCTTTACCCTTGTCTTAAAGCTTTGACTGGTATTTTAACACTCTAACAGCACCAGTTTCTAGGAAGTGTGTTATTGCCTTTCCTCATTTTTTGCTGCTTTTGGTAAAACAGATGGATTTCAATATCTTCCTGGTGTAGCATTTGCTCTAGATTCCCCCTCCCCACAGACACTTTCACAAGTTCTTTTCCCCAGAGAAGACAGAGATGAGTGATTAGAAGATCTCAGGCAACTTGCACAGCCCCTGCAAAAAGCCCCTTGGCTTTCAACTCGTCCTCAGAGTGGCATTTCAGAGGTTTCAAAGGTGCATAACTTCTAATGAGGCAGCCCAACAACTGTACACACACAACAGTTTAACAGCTAAATGAGCTGAGGTGGCTTTTATAAGCTACTCTTTTCTTGAAGATGGATCATTCCTCTACTGTTTAAGGGCACATTTTCAGACAGACTTGATTGACATGTTGGCCTCTGAGTGAAAGGTGCCTGTCTCAAACTGCAGGGCTTTGGAGAAGTTCCTGCTCTAGTATTTATGGTTGTACCCAGACAACTTGGACTGCATTGATGCTGCTGTGATAGTTTTTCTTACTGACTGAACAGATCTTGTGGTCTTTATCAATTTAGGTGGAACTTCAGCCATATTTGTCTTTACTTGGGCTGTTTAGAGAAGGGATAGAAAGATCCAGGTGCATCTTCGCTGTGCCAGCTGAGGGCTGTATGGTCCCACTGGATTTTCCTGCAATTCTTTGCACAACTAGAATGGAGAAGCTGGTCAGGGAAGTCCTTTGCTTCGCTAGGCAGGTTGCAGCTCTGGGCATCATCATCTCCAGGAGTATTCCTTGCAAAGTACCTGAGTGCTGGAGTATGGGAGTCACTGGAATTTCCTGGGTTTTTTTAGTTATTTACTGTTTTTTAGTTATTTACTAATGCTTAGGGAGGTGAGCAGCTTGCCTTCTCCTTTCAAAGTTTGCTTGTGTCATGTGTAGGGAATTAGATCCCAGGCTGTGTTTTCAGGTGGATTTGCCCAAGTGTGCTATATTTTTTCCCTCTTTCCAGATTGAATTATTCTTTCTTTCTGAAAATGCAGTTTTCCACACTATTACAGGCTTTTTGGTTAAGAGCTGGAAGAGATGAAACATTGCTCGTTGTTTGGGTAGGACCTACAGGAAGTGGATATCTCTGCTGAGCTGGTGGGTGCTCTCCAAAGAGCCACCAAGAGGTCACATAAATTAGAGCAGCCATTTAACTGCTGTTAAATTATCTGGCTTAGGTCAGGTTGAGATCAACTATGATTAGAGAATTGCAGAGCTGAGAAGAGCTCTCTGATTTATGCTAAGAAGATTCTTCTGGAAGTAAAATTTGAATTTATATTTTTAATGGATTCTCGAGACAAAACTGTCTATGCAAGGGCTCGTTTCCTAACAGTTTGTATTAAATCTGTTATTGATGTTTTGCAGCTTAAGTGTGTTTACAGCTTCTATAACTGAAAGAAAGAGTAGTCTCTGGATGTGTTACAGATGTGTTAAATATCAGCTGTGATACGACAGCAATAAGCACATCAAACTGGGGGTTACTGGCATCATTTATATGCTGTGTGTGCAGAGGCTTTGTACATCACTGGGCTTTCTGCCTGACAACTGCAAGGATGTTAATTATTACACTATAATTCATCAGTTGAAGTATCTTGCAGCACTGTTATTAAGCCAGATTCCGAGGCCTTTGCTAGGTCATTAAGCAAAAAGTAAGTAAAGACTAATTTACTCTGCTATTAATCAATAAATTAAATATATTCTGAAGTCCTGTTTTCAAGTGCAAGGTACTGCTTAGATGATAAATGAAGAAACTAAGTGAAGATATGTAAAAAGAAAAATAAATAATTCTTCCCATTAGTTTGAATAATTTTGGAAAACAATTATTTCTGCAGAGACATATAAGTCCAGTCAGCTCTGATTTAAGGAGCTAATGGGCTCACAAGAAACAATGAAGAATAAGCTGGAATTTTACCCAGGAAAGTATGTTCTGGTCTCAACCTCTTTCCATCCTCCTGTCTTGTGGTTCTGCTGTGGTTTGTGACAGAGAACCCTCTTTACTGCCCTAGTATAGACAAGGCATCCCTTTTCCAGATCTCCCCATCCTTAGCCTGGGCTAAAAAGCTTCTTGATATTCTTGGCCTTGGTTTCAAGGCCCTCAAGTTCACAGCTTACCTTGGGTGAGACCCTGACCCCTAAAAATGAGCTGTGCAAGGAGTAGCTTTGGCCATCTGAAGATTACTTGATCCCAGATATATGAGTGAACCTATTGTCAGCAGTCATTGAGTCAGTTCTTAAATACCTTAATTTGTGTTATCCTAGAGTCCCTCTGCTCTCTCTGGTGCTCAGGATAGTTTTTTCTCCCTTGGCATGTAACTGACCAGGAACAGGCTGGTTTTCAGGTGTGATTTTCCAGACCACTCCTGTGGCAGCAGCATGGTGTGACGACCCTTCAGCAGGTGCCAGATCCTTCCCACTGGAAGCACTGGACAGCTCCCAGCTTAGCTCCCAGAGCTCATACTCAGCTCCTGAAACAAACCCAGCCCTGGCTTCTGGGCTCTCCTGCTTGGCCTGTCCCTGCTGCCAGCGATGTTTTCAGCTGCCAGGGACATCTCTAGGTTTGAATGTCTTTTGGAAGTGCCAGCTTCCCACAGGGACATGCAATCAAATCCAGGAGCCTACCAGCTGAACAGCCTGTGGGACTTCCAGTTTTTTTGACCTGCTTTTCCATCACTATCTGACAGGCTCAAACTCCATGGTACTGAAGAATTACAGCAAATATTTGCTCCCCTTTCTGCTGTGGGAGCACCTGAGAGGCCACCTCTGACACGTGAAACGTGTTGTGCTGAAAACCTGTAACTGTGCTTGAGTTTTAGATACAGAGCTTCCAGAGCCTCAAGAGCCTCCAAAAGCAGACAAGGAAGTTGCAGAGGTGAATATATTAGGACAAAGTGGTGAGGGTGTCTGTAAGAGAGGCAGACACTAAACAAAATCCTCACGAGCTCCCTTCTGCTGCACTCCCTGTTTTCTGCTCTGAGGATGCTGCCGGCTCATCGGGCTGACAGGGATGAGATCTGCAGGCGAATCACGTCTGCCATTGCCCCACCAAATGAAGGGGAGCTGGAGAATGCTTTTGCTGCCTTCTTGTTTTTTTGCATTACGCAAGTAGGTAAGCTGCTAGGATCATTAGGATGAACTTTTCCCCATATTTCAAAACCAATCACTTGTTTTGACATTTGCAGTCTGGCTCTTTGCTGGCGTTTTCGTGGTGGTTGTGTGGAAACGATCAGCCTGCATTCCCTCCTTCCTTTTACGTGACTTGAAAGGAGAAGTTCAGGCATCTATTGAATTCCCATTGAGAGATGAGCGCTGAAATGTGAGCTAGCTAAGATTTCATGCATCTCTCCTAATATTTATAGTTCAGTGATTTAAAGCATGTAATCAAGTTTGTTGGGTTAGAAACACATTCTAGCCTGTTCTTATTGCCATGGGACAGCTGGGGAGGGAAGTACTAGTGGGTAGGCAGAGAAGTGCAGCAGAGATGGAGGGGACTGACAGTAGCTGTCTGGTACCGGCGGCAGTTTCTTTCCTACTGAAGTGTCTATTTCTGGCTCATGCATATTATGGCACAGATATTTCCCAGAAGATAACATGGTTTTTATTTGAAGCCAGCTCTTTCTGCTGACTCTGGGTGAAAAGCCAGGGTATTTGGGTTATGGCCTATATGTGCAAATCACCTTCAGTGTAGTAAGGAAAAGGGGCTCAGTCCGTAGAGCATCCTAAGTTGGAAGGGATCCACAAGGATCATTGAGTCCAACTTCTGGCGCTGCACAAGACATCCCTAAAACTCCCACCATCTGCCTGAGAGCTTTGTCCAAGCACTTCTTGAGCTCAGTCAGGCATGGTGCAGCGACCACTGCCCTGCAGAGCCTCTGGATAAAGAACCTTTCCCTGAGTTTTATGTAAGGCTGAATCCTGAGATTAGTATGATCAGCCCGGGGCTTTTGAGCTACATTTTCTCAAGCATGATTCAAACAGGGTGGATTTTAGTGGATCTGTGCTAAAGGAGGTGCTGTGGAATGAAGGGAGGGATAAGGCACTGATGACCAAGAACACAAGAGCATTGCCAGCCCAGCCCCATCCTGCAGTGTGGTGGGGGGCAGTGGGCCTTTGGGGAGCTGCTGACCCTGCTTGTGCACCCTGTTTATGTCCTTAGCATAAGAAACATGTGGACCTGTTGGAGCAGGTC
>VYZS01003537.1:0-18423 GCA_013400695.1 Neodrepanis coruscans | reverse complement strand
GCAGCATCTGCTAGCTAACACATTCTCTCTCTCCTTTTCTCACTTTCATTTTCTGCGCAACTCAAAGATGAAACTGCTCATGGCTTTATTTTTGGCTTTCCTATGTCTGTGTCCATATGAATTTTACTCATCTGTATATCTGAAATGAATGAAATATGAAATGTAATTAAGCAAGGAAATTAAATTAACTTTATTTGTCCTTGCTCTTTGTCTCAACTCCATCTCTTACATGTTTCCTTCACTTATCATTTCTGTGTGGAAGGAGATTGAAGGCCTAAGAAGAATAACATGTTGAAATTAGCATGATGCTGCTTGATTTATTGTCATTGTACATTAATGACATTGAAAGGTCAAGCTCCATCCCCTCACACCTTTTGAGCAGTGACTATTTCCCCAGCTGTATTTACATATGAAGTGAAGCAGAACTGGAAAGATGAAGGTACATCTTGGTGTATCTCCTTGTACTTCTGCAACAGAGGCTCTCACAGTGCAACTCTGTGCTGTAACCACAGCTGCGAATGGTCATGTTGGGTGGGTAAAGTAGAGGAATGGTCAAGAGACCCTGTGGGTTTTGAAGTGAGGAAAAGCTTTGAGTGAATTTTGCATTTTCATCACGCTCTAAGTAACCTGTGTCACTGGAAAACTTTTCCCGTCCATTTTCTCCTAGTACTTGGAGCTGGTGACATGATTTCTTTGTATTTCTTTGTATTTTGTGTTTTTCTTTCTTTTTGTGTTTGTTTTCTTTATGGGAATGCATATTGAAANAGGCTCATGTCTTTCCCTTCCACTGCATTCAGTTCCAAAATCTGTGCTTTAATTAATCTATGGTATGACTGGATGGTCTGAACTCTGTTTAAGTGGCTTTTCCCTCTTCTGCATCCTTCTGAGCTCTCAGCCTCGGTCAAGATGCCATGATTTCCTGTGGTGCAGCGTGCCACAGCTGAATTACGCACAGCACCAAGTACCATTCTCCTGAAGACTTTTGTGTTTATCTTGTGAGCTATGTGATTTCTATTAAAAGTTTTACAGTTCTTCCTGACCTGCTACTATTAAGGGAATATTGTTACTTTAACCTAGACTGCCCAAAAGAAGAATGGAGAGCTGTTTCTTACTTTCCCCATCCTTTTAATCCCAAAGCTGACTTTTATCTTTTACAGCCTCATTTTTCAGTTGTTTGGGGATAGCATTTTATCATTCCAGATGTTTTGGAAGAGCCCACAAAGGCACACAGGTGAATAGCTTAACTCTGCAGAGGGAGATAGAACATGTCCTGGGGCTTTTCTTCTACTTCTGCCCCTAAGCATTAGGGGTATTTCCTTTAATGGTCTGGCTTGCCTCTGGCTGGTATGTGATTTTCCCTTTGGCCCTGCCTTGCTCTCAGTGCTCCTGGCCCTGGGGGAGAGAGAGGCTTGAAGATGCTTTCTGCTGGAGAAGAGGAGTGTTTTCTTGGCTCTGCCCTTTTCTAGTAGTGGTAACCCAATGCACTGTTCCCTGTGACAAGCTCATTAACCACTTTATATGTTGGCTCCTACCTACTTCTGAAGAATTTCCCTCTAGGGCTCTTCCTGTGCATTTGCCTGAGTGCTGCTTGTGTGATGGAAATAAAGAGGCTCAGACAGAAACATGAATCGTCCTCTGTGGGAGAGCTTTAAATAAGACACAAAACCCAACTGTGGTGAAGATGTGGTTCCCCTTTTGTCTGACACTGGAGTGGGACAGGAGGAACTGGGTGATAGCCACCATGAACACATCCCAGACAATGGAGAGTGATTGAGTTTTATGGTTAGTGAAAGACGTGCTTGGTTGAGTTGTTTGCAATGCCAGAACAGAGAGAAGCCTGTCCACAGGAATATGAGTACAAAGTTATGGGGGAAACAGGAGCAGAACCATTCAATACCCTGTGCAGGCAATGCCATCCTCTCCTTCATCATCTTACCAACAGAAATACCCCAGAGAGCTTGCCTTGGGATCTAGATCTTTTGGTTGGTTCTCATGGGTCTTTGCCCATGTGGTACATGTCTAACAGTGGTTGAATGATGATGAAGAATGTAGAGCTCTTTTCTTCTTGGAAACACAGCCAGCAAAACTCTTTCTTGAAGCAAAATAGAACCAAATGACGCAGTATTGGCTCCCTCAAAACTCTGGGAGGCACTGGTCCAAGTCATCCCCTCTGCAGCATTTGCACTGGACTCTGCACCAGTGAGAAGGCTTGGTCAAGTCTGCTGACACACAGGTTTTCCCCTATCTTGCCAAGGACAGAGTAATCCATTATTTTCTCATCCCAGCTGCCTGTCACAAGGACCGTTCACTGAGATGGGTTTGTTGTGTTACCCCAGGCCAGAGGGATCTGTAAAGAGAAGGATCTGATGTAAAGCCGACATCCCAAAGGAGTACAGTGGGATTTGGGGGCTGTGACACCAACTCAATAGAAGTTTCTCTATTTCAATTAAATCACAATAGGACTCCCTGGCTTTTTGCACATGAATCTATGAGCAGAGTAGAACTTTATGACCACAAAGTCAAAATCTTGCCTAGGTCCTTGGACACTTCCCTGTGAACAATATCTGGAGGGTATTCATTTATGCTGTTACTGTGGAAGCCTCTACAACTGCACAATAGTGCCCATGGACTGTGCTTTGCACCAGTCAGTGCTAATGGCTGGGTGGGTTCTGCTCTCTGGGTCAATCCCAGTAAAGACCTAACGTGGGCTCAGTTCTGCACCATTGCCAAACTGGAATCACTGGACTGAAAAGTTATAATACTGGAATGGGCTGAACGCAGGAGACACAGGAATCACCATGGAGACCTTTTATGAGAGAACAAAATGTGCACAAACCTGGCTCAGTAGCCTTTGGCTCTCAGTTGTCTGAGCAGGTTTGATAGTACATGTAATCTGGCTCAGACACTTTAGCAGAAGAAGCTGTGTCAGAGTTGCAACCTCCAGCTCAGCTTGCATTGCATGGATGTGGATACCTTTAAGCTCTGTTTCTTACAGGTCTCTTGTCTTCAGAATCTACTCACGATATATGGGAAGACTAGGATCACACATGAGCCTTCCTTAGTTGTAGGTGGCAGCACTGTTAAGGGAGTGGTAGTTTTTATTTCCAGATTTCTGGGGAGAAGCTTTGCCTTGCTTTCACCTTCACAGCACATCAATTTATCCCAATGTTCCCCTGATCAGCCCCCCTCCATTCCGCCTCATTAAAATTGTTGCACAATAATTGTAAATTTTACAGCGCTTAAATTAGATTATTTCCCTTGACACAGAAACAAACAGACTGCTAGGAAATGACCATTTCAGATTACTGGAAGAGTCATACAATGCTCCCAAGCCCAGGCCAATTGCTGTTCTTGGTTGCACATGTGCAATCCCAGGGATATCATTTAGGGTTGTGCACATGAAACGAGAGCATTCATTGTGCCCCAACACACACAAACAGCCAAGGACCCCATCCTGTGTGTTGCTGTCATCAAGTCCAGACCGCTGTGCTCATAAACCAAACACAGTAAATTTAATTAAAGGATGATCCCACAATGCTAATTAAATACATATGCAGATCCCAACCACAGGATCAGGCCCAGAGCTCCGAGGGCTGAGCCCCATCCACTGCTGTGGACTTGTTTAATAATTTGAGGACTGAGGAACCACAGGGTTGGGCTTCACAGTGTTTTGCTGTTGAATGAAAGCACATGCCAAGAAATGCACCTAGAAATTATGCTTCCTTCTCTGTGATGTCCCTGTGGCTGGCAGGAGCAGCAAGCAGAGCTCTATCCACCATGCCAGGCAGGCAGGTTGCCCAGAGCAGTGCCAGGAGCAGGCTGCTTTGATCCAGCACCAGGCTTTGCCCAACGTGAATTTAGCTCAGACCAGTGCTGAATTCATCATGCCACACAGCAACGAGGCTCTGTTCAGCTTCCAGCTGCTGACAACACTTCAAAAGGAATATCAACCTGGCATTAAACCTTTTTGATGCTCTACAGGGACATCTCTGTTGTGGCCATACTGTACCCTGAAGCTTGATACATGCTTGGCTTGACTCAGAAAATGGATGCAAAGGGAGCAGGTTTACCATCATTGGTTGGTGAGCTTCATCCCCAGAAGAGAAGGGCAGCAGGAGAACATTGCTTGCATGTGAAAACCACAGGTTCACTTGCATTGGTTAGGGACATCTTAAAACATGTAGAAGAGGCTTGCATATCTTCTACCTGTGCTGGGCATAGGCTGCAACATCTGTGCTGACAGCCTTGGCTAAACTGCATCCTGTGACTCATGTTATCCCTGTGATCTGCTCTTTGTAGAGGAGGAAAGGAATTCAGTCTGCTTTATTCAGCACCTTTCTTCCTTTGACAGGAGAATGAAAAGCCCTGCCCTGAGTCTCTGTTGTCAAACAGGAGCAGAGAACCCTATTTTCCATGTGCTATTCGCTGCAATGGTGCCGTTGGCTGCTGCGAGGAGGAATCCAAGCTAATGATAGCAGTTATTCCAACAATGTTAATGATTTGTAGAAAGATGAATTAAGCAAAGAGAGAGAGCAGCACAAGTCTATTATTACCCTGTGCCTAACTCTATTAAAAAGAGCTGAGCTGTTCATCCATTTATGAGCCATTGACAGGGAGGCATATATCTCCATGAAAAAGGTCAGATTGCTCCAAAATGGTCATGGGCACATTTCTTTTCAAGGAGGAGCTCTCTGACAGAAAGTCTGTGTTTGGCAGAGAGTTTCCCAGTGCAAGGCTATCTGAAAGACTTCTTTCCTGCTTGCTGCTTGTAAAAGGACTTACCTTCAGCTTTTGAGGTGCTGACTAAGGGGACAAGAAGTCAAATTCAGCCTTGACCACTTGATTGTACCTTGCACATGGCAAAGTTCTCTGGCAGAGGAAAGCTCTTAATTTCTGGGTCTGGGACAGGGGCAGGTCACCCTTGAGGAAATCTTAGTGTTTTGGCTGAGTTTGACCCACGGGTTTTTTCCTGCCTATCTGTCTTAGAGTATTTTAAAAGCTGTCATTGTATTGAAGTGTCACTTGTTTAGTGTAGTTGGGAAGAGACAGACCTGAAGTCCTCTATTGATCTGCAGAAGAAAAACAGCCTCAGCAGCAGCAGGGATAGCACTGCTGGCAGCAGCACAGGCTGCCTGGGAGGTGGTGGGGATGCTGTGAACTTGGCTTCTCACCCTGGTGGGCTGCTTGCACATCAGAGAGGACCTGGGCAAAGGACAAGACAGATTTGAAAGAGACACTACTGAGCTCTGAGCCTGTTTTCATGTAGCTATTCGCAGCACTGAGAGCAGATTAGCCCTCACCGCCTCAGCATGGATGCGCCAAGGTCTCTAAGTCCTGCCCTGCCATTCTCTCTCAGGCATCAAACCTCTCTGGTGGTTGTGAAGTTGTTTCAATTCACAACGGCAGTCAAATGACAATGACTCTTACCTACTACTGAGCTACACAAGACTCAGCTGGAAACAGCGACCTAGAAGCAAAGAGCTTCGTATTTCCTTCTGTCTAGCGACCTGTTACCTGGTGCTTTTCTCTTCCTCAGAGTATTTTAATGATGAAGGCAAAACCCAGCCAAGCTGCAGGTTCAGCTGGTTCATCAGTTGGAGGCTGTGAAACTCCTGCAACATGGGATGTGCTTCACAGGGTCTACTCCTGCCTCTCCCTGCCAACTGCAAAGATGTTCAGGAGTGGATGCGTGTATGCCTTGAATTTTTGTCATGTCTTGATTTCAGCGTGTTGTGTCACTTCTGTTATGTTGGGCCATGGTGTATCATCCCTGATGCCATGACATTATTTGCTGACATCTAAGGAAATAAGATGGAAGCAGGCTTTCAGCTGTCAGCACTGCTTAATATTTGTACTATGGTCATGTCCAGACAGCTGAAGTAAGACAGGGCTCTGCAGTGATGGCAGCACAGCAAAAACAAGGTAAGAAGTAGACCACTGCCTCAAGTGCTTTAAGCTGAACATGAAAGGGAGGCGTCAGGGGAAGGAAATATTGTGTTTGTTTTTCTGATGGCAGGCTGGGCCACAGAGGAAATATGACACTGATCAGGATCACAGAAACCCTCAGTAGGGGAATGGGATGGACCTGCTCTGTCTGATTCCACTTCTATACTTCATTAAATCTGTCCATCCTTGTTTGCCATTAAAAACAGGGGATGTACCAAAAAGGATTTCCAGCATTACACTTTACCCTCCAAACCTTTAAAAGTAGCCTGCTGTCTAGACAAAGCACAAAAACCTAAATATTTCCTGATACTTTCTCTTATTGATAACAATATGCAATGCAAGATAGGCCTCTGCTGAAGATCAAGTGGTTTCTGTGACATGCAATCCAATTTGCCCACCTCCTGCTGCCAGCTGGAGCCATGCTGTTGCAGCTACTTCATGCAAGACAGGAAAGATGCTTGTGAAGCTCCTTTCAAGGGACATTGCCTCCAAACCAAACCCAGCATGTAGGTTATGGAAGGTCATTCCTTAAAACTAGTGATGAGTAAACACGTTTGTGTAAAATAAAAGACAGCCCCATGTGTGTCTGGGGTGTTCTAACCTTTATCTGCAGACTTGGAAAGACTATATTCCAAAGTTTGGTTGCAAAATCTGTTGTTATCTAATTATTTGTAGGGTTTTTCTGGATGAGTGGGAAGGACATACCTCTCTTTTGTGTTCTCCACACGAGCTCCATCGCATTCACTTAACAGGTTTGACAAAGTCCCGTTAAATGCCAGCAGTGCTGTGGGGAAGAGCCCAGGTTATATCCTCTAACTCTAGATCTTATCATGGCTTTTCAGCCCTTATCAATTACCACAATTCAGACAAATGTCTTTTTTGCTAATTCGAGCCAAATGATCCTAAAAGACATTCAATTGACATCCTAAATAACACATGTTGTCTGTCCATTACTCAGGCACAGTGTGGCTGTAGCTCCCCCAAATCAATGTGCCTCTGCCCCAATGGTACTAAAAGGCTCAATTCTACCTCCACACATTTCCGAGTCTCCATACTAAAATCACTGCAATAGGTCTCTGGAGACAACAGTAAAGGTTATGTTAATGAAGATAAAAAGGTTTTAGCAGGGTTGCCTGGTGCTTTTGGTATCCAACTATATTTCCCCTAGTTTTGTGAGTAGGAGTTCATAAAGCAGTTGAACAAGTTAAACAAAGCAACAGGTTAAACAAAGTAATGGATTCTCAGTTTGAGTAAAGAACTTGCTGTGTCCTGAGAAGTTCTTTGTAAAAAAAACCAAACTGGAACTGAAAACTTCTTGGAAAAATGGAAGTTCTTAACAAAGAAAACGAGGACTGCAAGCGATATAGTGGATAGTTGGGTTGTTGTTTTCTTTTGGAGTAGATTGTAGATAAGAACCAATAGACACCAAGCAAAATTGACTTCTGTAGCTGTTAAACCTACTCACCTTTCAGGAGTTTGTTGCAAACTCAAAAAGAGGAGATAAATGTGGAAGACGTAACAGAGAATTGTGCAGCACAACCAAGCAATTTGGTCAGCTCCTTTCAGTTTCATAGGATAGGAAGATGATGTAGCTGAATATGTGGCAGAGCTGGAGGGGCTAATTGAGTGCTGTTTGATTAGTAACCTCCTGAGGGATCTGCTGTGAGACAGATGGAATTGCATCATTAGGAGTGCCATAAACCATTGCTGATTGCTGGTGGAGAAGAACTTCACCTGGCCCAGAACAGTGCTGTTGGCAGCAGCAGAGGAGGAAAAGGCTGAAAAAGATGGGTATTTATAAATACCCAAATCAACTGAGCTGACCAACTATGAAATGCAAAAACTCAATGAAAGGGCAGATTATTTCATAGCAAAATTTGCACATGAGGTAGCTCAGGGTCATATATGCCTCAGGATGAGATATGCCGACAAAAAAAGTGATGGTAGCTCTCAAAAACAACCTCTCAAACTTACTACTCCATCCAGAGGTAAAGGAAGAGAGCAGGAGGCTTTTGATCTTGATAAGGCAGAAGTTACAAGCAATATGTGCTTTCTAAAAGGCAATGGCAGACTTTATGGCATAAATGTAAGGTTAAACTGCCTGTCAATTTCCAGAGAAGCACACACAACACCCATCAATGAATCCCAGAGGGCAAAAGAGGACTGAACTCATTGCTGAGTTCCAAACTGATATGTGGGCTTGCTTTCGAGGACTATTTCTGTTGACAGACTCTGGGTTTATTTCTCTAAAACACAAATGCAGAGATAAAATACTTGTCCTAAATACCTAGGCCAAAACCAAAACCTGCCAGAAAGTGATTGTTTGCAACAAGTAGAAGGGAAATGTCAACTAGAGCCCACAGATATACTACTTTTCTGTGAAAATACATGCAGGTGTACATAAAGGGCTAGGACATTTAGAAGGGAGAATAACAAGGATTTATGCAGAGGATGGACTCATGCTGAAATAGCTGCTAGTAGGGTTAGCTCCCTATGTCCTTGGAGGGAGGATTAAGGAGGGGTAGTGAAGGAGGGCATAATTCATTGCTGTTCTTATCTCCCTGGATTGTTCTTTGAGTCCTTGTATTTGAACCAGAAAAAAAAAAAAGTTTTATCTGCAGCAATTGAGCACGAAGCCGCAGTGAATCAAGTCTCCAGAGGAAACAAGCATCCTGTCCCTTGGACATGGGCTGTCAGGGCAGGGCAAGTGGGTTTGGAGTGGGTGCACACCAGTAATCTCTGCAGACAGGGATAGATGAGCACAGTGGTTATCCGATTACCAGGACAGCAAAATAGGCAATGAGAAGCCTTGGAGATCATCAAAGAGCAAATGAAACATCACTGAAAGACTGAAAAGGAGCCTGTGTTTTACAGTGAGATTAGGTGATTCCCTCAAGTGCAGAAGTTATTTCAGTCACTGGGGGCAGCACAACTTCAGGACCAAATATCTGCTCTCTTCTAAAACCAGAAGCATAAAATTGGAGGTGGACTACCTGAAGTACTTGGTGGGCAGGGAAAAGATTTATCTTATGGCAATTCACTTGTGCTCTTAAAATAGTCCTGCCATCTGGGAGGTAACTAATTTATGAACCATACTTAAGATGGTTACAAATTATTACCATAGTTGCTCTCAAATATTTAAATTCCTCTAAAGTCAACACAAGAGAAGCTGAGGTGACTTGGTACCTGGAGAAAGAGTCAAATAGGATCATGAGAAATCTAAAAGTTATGAGACTGTGGGAAGTGCTTGCCGTTTTGACCATGGCAAAGATCATCAGTGCCACATCCCTTGACATTTTGCTACATAATGTGAAGGATGCTAAAAGATGAACAGATGGCTTCATCTTCAGGTCAGTGACAAGGGAAGAAAAGACTGAATTAGCTGAAAAAAGAAAGATAAGTTGTTGTGCTGGGAATAAAACGTCTCCACCACTGTCTAGATGGGAAGTACCTTATTTTTCTGGCAGGACATAGCCTACTGAAAGGATTCTTCCTTAGAAAAAAGGCAGGCTGGGCAATGCATCCCGACAGGAAATAGTGTATAAGGTGAAGGCTGATGTAGACATCCTCCCTCTGACTGATGACTGGTACTGCAGAGAAGGAGTAATTCAAAAAAGAGAGGTCATCTCCTTTCCTAGCAAAGGGAAGGGGTAGCTTGGATGCAACATATGCTGTATGCACACTGTTGTACACCCAGAGACCAAAACTAATATCCAATGCATTGGTCATTTTTTGTCTAAAATATTTGCAGTGGTGAGGACTTGAGCACAGTTTCATGCAAGGAGCTGTCTCCTTCTGCCCCTCCCCAGGATCACTGATATGCTCAATGTGTAAGGCTGACTGGTGATTTGAAAATTTTTACTGTGGGACATATACACCCACAGAACAAGAATGTCCATGGTGAATTCAGTGGTCTCCATTGCTATCCCCAGAAAAGTGAACCAGCTGTGACTACACAGAAACAACCCCTAGGGATTGTGGAGGTTGAAAAGTAATGATTGTGGACGTAGTGAAGGCTTTCTGAGCAAGGATAGACTTAAGTGTGCTCAAACATTTTAATATACTCTAGCTTCAGATGATGTATCAGGCAACTTTTAGAAAGGAGATGCTGAATGTGAGCCTGGTTAAAGATCCAGGTAGACTCCTTCTGAAGACTTTCTTGCCTCATTTCTCACCAGAAAGTGCTTCAGCCACACAACTCAAGTCACAGAAGGCAAAGAGAGGGACTGGGACAATGAAGCCCAGTGTAGGAGAAGATAAGCTTCAAGATCATCTGAGGAATCTGAAGGTGCACAAGTCCATGAGACCTAATCAGATACATCCATGGATTCTGAGTGGCTAAGCCACTACCCATCATATTTGAGAAGTTATAGCAGTCCAGTGGAGTTCCCACTGACTGGAAAAGGAGAAACATAGCCCCTGTTTTTAAAAAGGGAAATAAGGAAGAGCCAGGAAACTACAGGCCAACCAATCTCACCTCTGTGCCCTGCGAGATCACGGAGCAGATCCTCCTGGAAACTGTGCAAAGGCACATGGAAAGTAAGGAGGTGGTTGGTGACAGACAACATGACTACACTAAGGGCAAATCATGCCTGACAAATTTGGTGCCTTCTGTGTTGGGGTTACAGCATTAATAGATGAAGAAAGAGCAACTATGTCACCTACCTGGACTTGAGAAAATTGTTCACCACTGTACCACACAACATCCTTGTCTCTAAATTGGAGGGGCATGCATTTGACAGACAGATTACTCAGTGGATTAGTAATTGGCTTGATGGTCACACTTGAAGAGTTGTGTTCAACCTTTGGATGTCCAAGTGGAGAACAGTGATGAGTGTTGTTCCTCAGGGATTGGTACGGAGACTGTCACTGTTTAACATCTCTGTCATGACATGGACAGCGGTATTGATACATCCTCAACAAATTTACTAATGACACCAAGCTGTGTGGTGTGGTGGACACGCTGGAGTAAGGGTTAGGGATACCATCCAGGTTGACAGGCTGGAGAGGTGGGACTGTGTGAACCCCATGAAGTTCAACAAAGCCAAATGCAAGGTCCTGCACTTGGGTTGGGGCAATCCCAAGCACAAGTACAGGCTGGGCAGGGAATGGATCAAGAGCACCCCTGGGGAGAAGGGCTTTGGGGTGTCAGTTGATGAGAAGCTCAACTTGGCCTGCCAATGTGTGCTGACAGCCCAGAAAACCAACCATTCCCTGGGCTGCATCAAATGCAGTGTGGGCATCAGGCCGAGAGAGGTGATTCTTCCCCTCTTCTCTATTCTTGTGAAACTCTACCTGGAGTGCTGCATCCAGATCCGGAGCCCTCAACACAAAGAGAACACGGACCTGTTGGAGTAGGTCCAGAGGAGAGTCACAAAGAAGATCAGAGGGCTGGAACATCTCTCCTATGGAGACAGGCTGAGAGAGCTGGAGTTGTTCAGCCTGGAGAAGAAAAAACACTGGGGAGACCTTACAGCACCTTGCAGTACTTGAAGAGGCTACGAGAGAGCTGGGAGAGGGACTTGTTACAAGGGCTTGTAGTGATGGGACAAGTGGGAATGAGTTTAAACTGAAAGAGGATTTATTTAGATTAGATATGAGATATTCTTTACTATGAAAGTGATAAGGCACTTGAAGAAGTTTTGCAGAGAAGTTATGGATAACCAATCCCTGGAAGTGTTCAAGGCAAGGTTGGATGGGGCTTGGAGAAATTTGGTCCACTGGAAGGTGTTCCTGCCATGGTAGGGAATTGGAGCTGCATGATCTCTAAGGTCTCTTCTAACCCAAACCACTCTATAATTCTATTCAAAGTGGTGTCAGAGTCTTAAGATTGGATCAGGACATGGTGTCTACCAGATGATGTTTAAATACTGGAGCTTTGGCTCCTCTTGCACGAAGAAGCTGAGGATATAAGACATGTGTGCAACACTTGGGCCCAGGATTAGGGGCACCTACTCAGTTTCTTCTTCATGGGGCATACCTCTGCCATGTGAAAGAGAGAACATGAGAGCTATGGAGAACAAGTATGAAATAGGGGACATGAAAGAGCCTCTGATTATTAATGTAATGTGTATGAACTCAGGTAAACAATCTTGTTTGTTAATGCAATGAAGGGATAGGATATATATGTCACAGAAGTGTTAATATCTCAACCAAGGCATTATGGAATGTAACACCCTCATTTTCTCTTTTCTGCAGCTCTGTGATAAATAAGGCAGCAGGTTCCCACCTGCAGTGCTGTGAGCAGAGTGTTTGGTTTTCTTCAACCAAAATCTCTTTGCTCAAGGAATCATTTTTTTCCCCACCTTGGTTGAAGCCCTGAGGAGTCTGATCCTTTTGGGGTAAAATTGTCCTCAGCTATATGAAGTTTTTTCCTTTTACTCTCTTTTCTTTCTTTTAAGGAGAGCAAATAAGAGAAGCTGGGGTAGTCTGAAAGACTTTTATCTGCTCCCTGAAGGCACATCAGTCAGCACAGCAGCCCTAGGGAAATGTTTGTGATGTTGTGTTTGCCAAACACATGCCATAACCTGATCAGCCCAGGTTTGGAGCCTACAGGCTCTCTTTAGATGAATATACAAGGACCCATGCAGGCAAAAGTTGAGCTTATCTGATGATGGAGACGTGGAGCGAAGTGGGGTCTCTTCTTCCTTCCCTTCCTATGTCCACACCAGCTCCTACGTCTGAGAAAAGAGGTCAGGAAGGTCATGTAATGGAAGAGCTCAAAAACAAACCCACATTGAGCTGATTTGTGTTTGCAGCAGCAATAAAGAAACTCCCAGCCCAGTCAGTTGCTCAGCCGTGAGGTGTGTGCTGTGCGTGGGACTGCAGCCTCCTTGCCAGCACCTTTCAAAACTGAGCACAAAAGAGCGCGGTTTGGCTTAGCAGCTGCTTTTTGGAGTTGTCTTTGGCTGTCATTTTTGGGAAGGGATGGGGGCAGGGAAATTGGGTTGGGTGGCAGATGGTGTTAAACAGGAAGGGAGGCAGTGTTTGTTTGCAAACATGGCGAGGTGTCGTTCCATTATTGCCCGGCACTCTTGACAAAATCAGTGTGGGAGCTTTCTGCCAGCTACCACAGCCCTGCAACGCTGCACGGCAGATGAATCAACGCCAACCAGGGAGCAGGTCCTTGCCCCACAAGTCCTCTGTGTGAGTGTGACAAGCAGGGGAAAACGTGGCAGAGATTCACTGCCAGGCATGAATGAGGATGATGGTGCCCTGTATTTCAAGGCCAGTGGGGCACTGGCGGCATACCTTCAGCCAGCCTGCTTCTCTAGCTGCTTGTTTCTCCCCCTCACTGTCCTTGGAGATGGAGTGATATCTGCAGGGAGAGAGAAGTGCTGCCCACCGATGTTCTAGCAGGTGGCAAGCTTGTCTCGCCGTGCCCACGTGGCGGGTTTCAGATATCTGAGATCAGCTTCAGTGTTTCAACTCATCTTTGTTAGGGGGAGCTTGGCTATGGGAGGATGTCACAGCCATTCAGTGATGGCACGAAAGGGCAGACTCCAGTCTGCAGCCATGGTAGGTCCCCACTAGGAGGGAGCCCTGCTGTGGATGCTGGTATAGACCCCAGCTACATGGGGAGCTTCCTACACCCTGAGCACTTGTCTGAGCATGCAGCTGTGAAGACTTTGCACCCTTTGCACATATATGAGCTATTGACAGCTCCTATAGACCAAGGCAGGAGTCTCAGGAACTTGGCATGTATAGGAAAGTCATCTTTGCCACAACCAGAAGTTTACTGACAGTGGGGATGGGAGTGAAGCCATGGGGATTTTAGCCTGCCCTCTAAGACTCTGGATCACAGTCAGCCTGACGTTTTGAGTTGCCATCCTTGGTGCGTGATGTAGGCAGAATGAGGGACTCAGCAATGCTCTGTTGAACCTGCTGCTGCTGCTATCTCCCAGCCTGCAGGCCCGTGGCAGGGTCTCACCTTGGGAGTCAATACCCTGCTGATCCTGGGGCTGCAACCAAGGCTGCCTCCATGGGGACTACATGAGTTAAGGACTAAAGAAGAGATGTCAGTTTTGATGAACATCCTCCTAACTCACCACAGACTCTTTTTTTCTTTAATTTTTCTAAAAACATGGTGTTTTAGGACACTGCTGCTTGTGCATCTCCTTTCCTCTCCTGCTGGGAGAGCCAGGATTGATGACTCAGAAATTGCTAAAAACATCACGCTCCGCACTGTCACAATCAGGAGTTGGGCTTAAAAATCATAAGATTCCTACCAAACAGAAATCAATTCTTTTCTCTTGTCCTCTGTTGTTTGAGTTTTGTTTTTTTTTTTTTTTTTTTTTGGTTTGAAGGTCATGCTTTAGTCCTCAGCTCTGAGAAATGCATTATTTTATTTGTTTTTTTTTTTTTTAATGGAAAATAAGGGTTCCCATCTTGACTCCGGGAGGGCCTGAGCACAGTACCAAGTCACATGCCTCTCCCATGGAAGACATAAGCGCTGCCCACATTTAAGTGTAGGAAACACCAGGAAGGACAAATGCAAGCACCCAATTCTGCACCATTAGCTTCTATATGAATATTAATGGCCAAGATACAACTGCAGTGAGTCAAGATCTGGGGAGCCAGGTTGATCCTGTGACCAGTTGCCAACAAGAAAAATGAGTGAACTTTCACTGGCTGTTTTTCAGGACTGGATATTGTACTTTAATGAACAATCAGAAGGCAACTAGCTGGAAAATAACTGGACCTTTAACAGCCTTGGTGCTTAATTTACCATGTACTTTTTCTTACGTTCTCCCTCTCATTGCTGATATTATATCAGCATGACCGCCTCTCTGACATCAGTTTTATTCAGATATTGCTGTTTCATCTCGCCTCTGCTCCTCACTCTGCTTCCCCCGCCTATTTCACCAAGTCTGCCTCACCTGTCAGAGCAACCCATCACTGTCTCCTCAACCACAGCCTGTTAGGAAAGGCTGCACACTGGAAACCTCCATCTCCATGCTCACATCATGGCCCAAACACCAGCTCTTCTATTGGATTTGGGGCTGGTTGCAATGATGCTGATGTCCTCTGCCATGGTGGAGGGGGGCCATGCATGGTGTGTGTTTGGAGGGAGTCATTTAAATCCAGGATTTATGTGTTCTTCATACTTTAATTGCATCAAGGAATCTCTCGCTCTGGCAGTGTGTAATCTCTTGACATTTCACGTGCTCTGCCTGTGTGGTGTCAGAAGATGAATGGCCCATTCTGATGGGGAGTGCTTCACATCCAGATACGCCGACTTACAGTGCTGATAGACTGGGGCAAGAGATGAAAGATAGCAGCAGGGATGGGTAACTTGTTGTGCCTACCGAATCTCATTGATTCAAAAATAAAATGCACTCTCTGTTTATCTGCAAATGACGGCTTTTTTTTTACTCACATGGCTTTTTCCTTGCATCATCCAGCAGATCTCCTCCTTATTTGCTAATCTCAAAACATTCTGCAAAGCATATCTTTGCCCTTAAGCTTTGCAGGGTGGTGCTTCAGAGCCAGCCTTGGTAGAACAAGCTGTTGAGGAAGCCTGAAAACTCTCTTTAGAATATGTATGTGAGTATTGTTACTATTTGGCACCAAATCTGTCACCTGAAATGACTGATATTTTCTTAATGGTGCATGCACATTTGGCTGGCTCCTTTGCTCTGCTCTCCTTAAAAGACTTTTGTTCTTAAATGCTGTAGAGCTGAAGTCCTAAATTTAATTTTTTGGCATTGTAACAAACAGGAGGAGACCATACGACCAGACAGGGTGGGAAGAAAGAGTTGACTTTATCCTCATCTGAGGAACTAACATTAAATAATTTGCCCATGGTTGCACAGAAAATCTGTATCATGAGATCAGAGAATTAAACCCAGGTCTTTTTTAAAAGTTTTGATCATAGGACAAGTTTTATCATCCTGATCTTCTGTATTTTCCCACTGAAGTATATTACTTATCTCTAGAACAGGCAAGACTTCCTTACAAAGGATATTTGCAAGGAAAGTGTACCCATCCAGTCAGCAGATGCACTGTGGATAACTCCCAATTTTCTTCTGTAATTTTTGTATTTGCACTGAAGAGTTTGGAATAAATGAAGGAGTTAATTTGTATTGAGATGTGATACAGCACATGCAAGAAGAGTCACATCAGACAAGTTTAAGTAAATAAACGGATAAATAGAAGCACAACTCAGAAGTTAGCTGATCTGAAACCCAGATGCTTATAAATCAACAAATGTGAAGGTTCAGTGGAGGAAGGTGTAGAAAGCAATGTGTCTCTTTCACTGAAATCGTAATGCTCTGTTTATTCCATTCACTCAGATGATAAATATTAAATCTTATTTGAGCCTTTAATAAACTCTTGGTTACTTGTATAGAAGAGGAGCAGCTCCAGCAGAGTTGGAGTCTTAGCCTTGAACAGTCCTCAGTCTGTCTGGGACTGGTTAAAGGAGTCTCTTGCACAACTACTCCTTAATGATTGAAAGTCTCCAAAATTTTCACTCTGGAGGCTTTCTGACAAGCTTATACAAAAATTTTTGGAATTTTGGAAACATTTCTCAGGGAAGAAAGTCCGTTTTGGCCCACATATTTGTGAAGTGTAAGGTTGGGAAAGAGCACAGCAATAGGATCAAAATGGATGGGTGGTCTTGCATTTCAGCTGTGGACTTATGAAGCACTTACAGCATGAAAAAGTGATGTAATTGCATATGTTTGAGCAGTAATATACTTGAAAGGCAGGAAGGAGAGGCCTGTCTGCCATAACCCAGTTGTGGTCCAGGGCAGGATGTGTGTATTCAGTTTTCAGAGCTGCAAAGGTCTCTTCCCTATAACCCACCAGCTGCAGTTATGTTCCCAATATTAATTTTCTGAGTTGCAGAAAATGGCCATATTCTTCTGCCTATATATGAACTGCCTTGGAAATGCTGACGAAATACAGCTTAAATTGTATCTTTTTCTTCTTATGGGAACATATGAAGAACAATACGAAAAATTATACAAAAATCTGGATTTTATTTTTTTTTTAACATGGAAGTCACGGAAGTCATGGAAGTTCTAAGTCTTGTCCTGTGTTTGAATAGACTAGCAAATAGCTGTCTTTAAAAGGGGCATGGGTCTTGGAAATGGATATAACAGTAAAATGGCTTGTTTATCATTGCAGTGAGTAACATGATGAGATGCTGTCTACTTTAATTTCCACTAATTTGGCAAGTTACTGGAATAACTCTAGGTCCAGATTTTTGGAAGATCTTGGAGGCTTTTGAGCGTGTCTGAAAATCTGGCTCTTATTTTAGCCGTCTAAATGAGAATGAAACACTAGTAAAACAATCTAGCCCAGTTGTGGGTGCTAAGCACTGGGAAATCTGGCCTTCAGTTGTCAAGAAAATCTGGCTGCTAACATGTTTTAAGATGAAGAAAAGCATGGCTGGAACACCAAGCCAAAGGAAACAATTTGTCTTGTAATGACAGGGTTGAGAGGTAGATGATATTCTTTTAAATAAGTACAGTACCTAGGTCTGGATGATCTCTGCTTCCCACTAGATGAGGATATAAAGACACTGGTAATGAGATTCATTACAGCAGCTTTCTAATCTCTTTCACTACAAAATACATTACATTTGGAATTTAACTGCGTGTGCAGCACACCAGGTGGCCAAGCTGCTTTTACTGGGAGAAAATAAAGAAGCTGAAATGCACTGCTATGTGGTGCTCTTAATGCCTAATAATGTCATAGAGGAAGAAGTATGCTCTTGCTCTCTGTTGCTGATGACTGCCGAGCGAAGCACATGTTATACAAAGTCACATATGCTGGAGAATAACGCTGCTGTGGGAGCCCTTAGCTCACTGGTATGTGACACTGCAATGTGATTAGGAAAGAAATTACATACTGGCAAAGAGCTTTCCCCCATTTTGAGAATGAGAGAGAAGAATCACCCCCTTGGAAGTGTTGTATCTGAGTGAATTTACTTTTCCATGGGCTGGTATTCTTCTAAGGAAGAAGGATGTTCTGGCTGCTGCTCAGAAGAAAGGACATTTTTTTTTTTACTTTATTGGCCCAAGCTGGTCATGGGGTAGAACAGGGAGAGTTTATCCAGTTTCAGGGGAATTTTAGTTTGAGGTTTGTGTTGTTCTGAATTTGAATATGGAGATTTAAAAATAGGGCTTCTAGTTCACATCCCAGTCTCTGAGGTGTTCTTGTTAACGTTGGAGGTGTGTTGACATGGCAACTCCCTAAATCTAGCCCTGAATGCTGCAATCTTAGCTCCTGGCCTACCAGGACTCCAAACCCTTCTGACTGAAAGACTAAGTCAAGGCATTTGGTCCTCTGAAGATTATGTTCTATCATATAGGTGAAATTGGCCTATGGGCTTTTTTTTTCTCCTAATCTCATAAAATCCCTCAGAATTTTTGCATTTTAATTTAATAAGAACAGAGCTAGGCTGCTCATGTGTAGCATTTGGTCATAATAAAACTGTGGCAAACTCCATTTCCCCCTTCTAGTTCC
>VYZS01003535.1:0-20864 GCA_013400695.1 Neodrepanis coruscans | reverse complement strand
CATTTTTATACCCATGACAACAGGGTACTTGTGACAGTTGGTCAGTAGACTTTCAGAGATGATTTTAAAATTAGGTGTTTTTTCTGACCTCATTTTAGACTGAGCTTGCTGTCTGAGGTATTATGTAATTTACTCTTCGAGATGCTAGATATTTAGTCCTTTACCATTTGAATATTCAAAGCCTGGAAAACTTTTTATTGTGAGTGAAGCTGCTCTTTGGGCCTCACGAGTGTAGATACTCATTCAGTTTTTCTCACAAATTAATGTTCTACTTAACCAGATTGAGCTGGTTTCCTTTTCTTAACAAAGGCTGTCACATGCAGTTGCTGTAACTTCTTACGGATTGTTTCCCTGGAGGAGCATCAATGTGTTGACTGTAGAATGTACACACATCTGTTTCCAACTACCCTGTAATAACCAAGTAGGACATAAATCTAATTAAATGCAAGAAAAATACAATGTGTTGCAGTAACATTCAAGATCTGACTTCAGCTGACAAAAGCATTTTTTTTCAAGTGAAAATTGCTGCTATGACCTTACTTCACCCCTTTGTATTTCAGAGTTTCAGGGCTTTGGAACTGTGCACACTTGACTATGTACTATGTATAAAATAGAGTCCAAAGAACATTGTCACAATAGCAAACTTTGAAATTAGGCAACTTGTGGAGCTGTGGTTTAGACTTGCTTGTGGGCACCAAGTATTATAGAATTAAGTAGCCTGTCATAGTGTACCATTTTTCTGGTTTGTACCTTCAGGAGACAGAATGCCTCCCACAGGAGAAAACAGCTGGTTATTTTCAATCTCTGCATGCAGAAAATGTCCTTTGCCTTATTCATTTATTCATTTAGTGAATAATTATTTAGGTATTCTTAGGACATTTGTCATTGTGTTAGTTGATACCTCATTAGCATTAGTGGAATTTTTTCTGTGCTTCTGTTTCAAGACAAGAAATAGAGTTTCATTTTACTTCCAAGGGAGTGTGGAGGGTCTTGGTACTGTACTGCTTGTATTTGTGGCAGTTGCCATTGAGGAACATTGGTGGTGGCTGAAATCAATTGCAACTAGTTCTCTGTCCAGGTTTCCTATATGGTGCGTGGTGGAAGTGGAAGAACGGGATCACTTGGGATCCACTCTGAAAAAGAAGCTGGTTGAACTTTCCACTGTGACATGACACTTACATGACTGAGGTCACAGTGACTGGAAGTAAGTGCTAAATGATCATCAGATGCTGGCCTTGTGTCAGTTGTGTCCTATGAGTTGGTATTCTGACTGCTGTTGGAAAACTTGCAGGTGAACTATGCACCTTTGCCTCAGCCACTGCAGCGTTAATTCAGGAATGTTCAGTTAAGTCTACACTGTGAGTTCATAACCAGGACACTGACATAGTCCATTTTGCCAATACGTGAGAGGTGTTTCAGTGCAGAGGCAGAACAGTCAGGCAAGTACAGCTGCAAAACATAGAAAGTGTGTTTCTCAACACCCTCAAAATTAACAAAGCTGGAAGAAGCTGCCTGCTCCACTTGGAATTCATGCCAGTGAACTCATTTTTGTTAGATGCCTAAAGGGGCCTCCTTTATATAGGATGTGCATATTTAAGACTAGGAGGAACTATGCTGTCGTTTTCCTATAGTTCACTGATTAGAAACCCCAAGATTCAGCATGTGGGGAATCTGAGTTTTGTTTCATCCTCAGTGTGTGAACTTATAAATTAATATTTTCTCCACAGTTGGGGGTGTGCTATAACCATCATAGAGTTATTACAGCTTCCTTAATCCTATCCACTGAAATTGTTTTATTGACTATCTGGGCTGGACTTTTAAGAGTAGAATTTGCTTGCTGGGAGGTACATGTACATAGGTAGAAAGCAACTGAATGGGAATTTTTTAGACAGTAATTTTGGATTTAAGGCTTACAAGTGTTCATTTTCAGCATCCAAGTCCTCTTATTGGTGTTGTCACCAAGACTTGTCTCAGGTCACACAAGCAAATCAGTGACAAAGTTGAGATGAGGCTTCAGCATACAGACAGATGTGTCAGACTGTGGAAAAATCAACGTGGGTTTTTGTAGACAGAGAAACTTTGTCATAGTTATGAAGTTCTTTGCTGAAATCAACAAACTGATAAACCAGGGTTACACATTTATTGCAGTGATGTCAAAAGAGCCTCTGGCACAGTCCCTCAACAGAGCTGCTAAATACTGTCGTAGGTTAGGGAGGAAATCTGTCTAGTGAGTTAGTAACTAGCTGAAGAAGAAGGGTTAATGGGATAGCAACAAATAGTCATTTTTTTACACTGTGGGAGAGTTAGATTGGACTCCCACAGGGATTCATGCTGGGACCTGCACTAGTTAGCATACTCAGAAATGGTCTTGGAAAGAGACTGAGTGAGGGAAGCAGCACAGTTTGCTGCTGATGCAAAATCCTGTGCAGTTGTGCACTATGAAGCTGGCAGCAGGGAATTTAAAAGGGATCTCGTTCTGCTGAACATGATGGATGTTAAACTGGAAGTGGAAATTCAATCTCAATAGCTGTAAAGTAATCCATACAGTCAAGACCAATTATAGACCAATTATAGACCTCAATTATATGTGCCTAGTGGTAAGTTCTACATGCACTGTTATTGCTGAAGAATGAGTTCTTAGAGTCTCTAGGTCATTCTTTGGAAACTTCAATTTCAAGACAAAAACATCAGGAATTATTAGAAAAGAAAGGATGGAGCAGCAAGTGTTGTGACAGTTTTGTGTATATTGGTGGTATGGCCACATCTAGAGAATAGTATTAAGCTCTGGTTTCCCAGGTCAGAAAGAAGATGAAGGTAGAAAAGAATAACAAATATGGAGAAAGATTTCTGTTTAGAACATGACTACCAACACTTGGGCTTTTCAGTTTGAAAAAGACAAAAGTAACAATGCTTGGGCAACTGAGGGAAGATGATGGAACAATATAAAATGGTGTCTTGTGGAGGGAAAGTAAGGAGCTCTCACTCACTTCTTCTAGTAAGTGGGCATACAGGAGCAATAATGGAGAGCAGGTTTAAAACAACCAACAGGTAATCTTTTTTTCCAAATGCTGCAGAACTAAAGTATGAAGCTCACTGCTTCCAGAAATGTGGAAGCTAGAACTCAATTTTATGTTCAAAGAGGAAATAAACTCAAAAGGGAAGCAGTGCATTGGCAGCTAGTAAACTGAATGTAATACAGTGGCCTTTGATTCTGTCTTTTTCCTTAGTCAATTATTTAATTTACTGAAAACTGAATATATATCAAGAAGGATTGCACTATACCTGACCTGTTCTTTATACTCTCTTCCTTACTGTTTTCTCCTGGTCATTATGTTCAGAAGTGAGTTAGAGATACTTGTGTAGTCTGATAGAGTATAGCCATTTTTCAGTTCATATGGGAGAGAGACACCAAGATGGTTAGGGGACTGGAAAAATGGTGTATTGGAAAAGGCTGAGAGAACTGGTATTGTTCAGCCTTAAGGAGGTGGCTAAGGGAAGATCTTACTGCTCTTGTCTGCATGGGATTCTTCTAAGAGGTGCAGAAGTGAAAGGCTGAGAGGGAATGGACATGTTGAAATGTCGTAAATTTTGCTTAGATACAGAGGTTCATGATCTCTTTTAGTCTCTCTCGTTCTCTCTGTGTCTTCTGTCATGAAGGTGGTCAAATATCATACAAAGTTGCCCAGAGAGGTGTGACCTCCTTCCAGGGAGATAGTCGGAGTTTGACTAGACATGGTCATGAGACTGGCCCCACTTTGAGCAGTAGGCTGTCTTAGGTGCAATCTGTGTGGTTCTGGCTTCTTAGGATAGGTTTTTACCATGTGTTTGTGCCCTAACTGTACATTATTTCATATGGCATATTGACAGAAGTGGAATATATCTGATCTGGGTTAACTACTACATATTAAAACTCAATGAAAGAACATAGTGAGGACAAGACACTTTGGATTTGTCATAAAGGAAGCCAGAGTCAGCTATGGTACTTTCTGTCTAGTGGCTTGACAGTAGTCATTAAAATACTTCGTAAAATTATGTCAAGGGATTGATTGTCAGGATGCAGCTATAGAAGGAGTCAGAAGGAGTCCAGCGTCTTTAAACAAACAACGTATAATTCATTTATCAGACACTGACTGATGGGGAAGGAGTATATCTAGCACGGCATGTGCTGCCTTGTCACATAATGTGATTCTGTGGGCACATATTCTTTGCATCTGTATCAATCCTGTCTCCAACAAGAAAGTCAGCAGAAAGATGTTCTTCACCCTGTTGTCTCTATGTAAGGTCAGTGATTCTTTGTACTTGGGTTAAGATTTTTGAAAGGTAACATAGTGCTGTTTGTGGCTGACTGCTTCTGTTCAACACTTGGCATGCATGGCATGAACAAACAGTTTAGACTACAGAAACACCCACAACTGCCCATCACTCTTTTCGCCTGTAATAAGAACTTTCATTTGGAAACTGAAGACCCTGCTACACTTCAGCAACTTAACAACAGTGTATTCACCAGCAATATCTATGGTATAAGCTGAGTCCTATAGTTTTAAAGAACAAATGTACTTCAGTTGGTCCTGAATAAAAATTAAAGGGTTTGCATGTCTGTTAGTCTGTATGTGGGTAGAAAGGCAGTGAGGTTAAGAAAATAGGTTCAAAATGTGTTCTCAGAAAACATTTAAAACCACAGCAGGGTGTGATTGTATGCAAATAAGTATTTTTGCAATAGCAGATTAAACACCTTATGGAATTTGTATGGAAAACTGCATGCTTGTACATGATGCAAAGTATGGTTAAGCACCAGTGTGCAGAGTTTTTGCCTTTAGTCAAAAACTAAGGCAGATTTAAATCAATCAATGGTTTTCTCAGTCTTTTCACAGTATATGTTGTAAGTTATGAATGGTGATTAGTAGAGAGAAAACGTTAAAAGTAACACTACTTTTTCCTTGGGCTTGCATCCTTACAAGAATATGTCCTGCTATGGTTTCCAGTCAGGAAAAGTATGGCAGTAACAGAAAGTTCTCGTGGCAGCTTGGCAGCATATAGGATCTGAGACCGTGAGGGAGGAAAAATAGCAAATCAATTGATGCAAGCTTTTACTAGAACAGCTGTTCCTGTATGTATTTTGCCATTAGCTTACAGAATGCTTTTTATGAATGGATGAATTAATCATTCCAGGTTCCAGGACTACATTTAAATAAACTTCTTTTTCATGCACAAAGATGGTTAAAATGACTTTGAGGGGACCCAGTGACTATAGGGGCAGCAGGTACCTTCTCAAAAATGTAAGTTGGCAGTAGTGGAAAGACCTGCACTGTCACTGTCACACCTGCACTGTACTTGGTCATTTGCATAACTAAGGGACATCGTGGTTGGCAGAATAACTGAATTGTCTTTGGAAAATTGTTTTCAATGTCAAATTCTAAGCTACATTACATATAAGAGTAATGTATCTGCCTTTCTAAAACTGCTTTCTCTTAAACACAAGTTACTGTGTCCTGTGCAATGACAGCGATACCCGTTTTTTTCCTAGAAATTGCCTTTTGGTATGCTCAGGGAGAATGTTTAAAGGAGCTTTTGAAATTGCAACCTGGATTTTTTTCCCTAGAAGTGATAGACCTGATAGAGCAAAATCAGATATAATGGTTTTTTTTAAATCCAGTGTTTTTCCTATCTGGACTAGAAAAGATAAAATTCATTACTTCATATTAACTTTGATGTAAATAGTGAAATAAATTGGACTCATGGTGATGTTGTGCAGTTTCTCTGGGGTGGCTATATTACTTCATGCAAGAAATAAAAGCTTCTTTGAAGAATTCAAATTGTCATGTTGAGAAAGGGTAAAACACGCTTTCTGTCTTCCAAAACAACTCTGCCTACTCAGCAGTAAATCTGCAGAGGGAACCCAAGCT
Source organism: Neodrepanis coruscans (assembly GCA_013400695.1). Classification (NCBI taxonomy): domain Eukaryota; kingdom Metazoa; phylum Chordata; class Aves; order Passeriformes; family Philepittidae; genus Neodrepanis; species Neodrepanis coruscans. The sequence goes on along the minus strand of VYZS01003535.1, from coordinate 14,961 downwards.
CACACTGGCAGGATTACTCTTCTGCCTCTTAATCATAATTTGTTAGTGAAAGCAGTGGTCAGAGAAAGTGCAAGATCAGCTGTTCTGAACACTGGTAGAGCAGGCTTTGCTCTCCTTCATTTACGTGTCTTTGTCCTGTGTATCCAAAATCATATCTGGACATGAGTGGATAACTGAGCATTGTGATTTATACAGACAGATGAAAATTGGAGGACTGTGAAAGATATCACCTACCCTCCTCTTGAGGGGTATCACCCCAGCTGAGGGGAAGGCTCAGTTTATGAAGCTGCTGCTGAAATACTGATCATGACATTTTAAGAGAAGAAAAGCATAGATGCTAGAGTTTGTTTTTTTTTTATTTTTCCCCATTATATAAGGAGTGGGCTTCTTCAGGAAAGCAAGAACTTTATTGCCGTTTGAGCAGAAACCACCAAGTGAGGGTAACAGGCCCTTCAAAGCAAGCAATCACTCCAGCCTTGAAAAAAATAACTTTTAAAGTTAGAGCTGAGACAGTCAACATAAAGGTCTGCGAGATAACTGTGGGCATGTTCCCTTACAAGAGACATAGGAGAAGAAAAGATGAAATATGGCAAAGCAGAATTATTGTTAATGGAATGTAAAGCTGCTTTTACACTGCCTCATTTACAGCCATTAAATTAGTTCTCATTTTCAGGACTGCCTGAATTCACACATAAAGCCAGTAGAAGCAAACTACGTAATTGCCTGAAACAAGGGAAATAAAAGCATACTTGTTAATGTAATGATATTTTAAGCAATAATTATTTTAAGCAGAAATAATTAGGTTTCTCTTTGGTAGCATATAATAGCATATATTTTAAGCCAATTTAGGGACAAAATCAAAGTATATGTCAACATTACTCCTTCATGCAGAAACAAATATGGGGAAGAGTCTGAATGATGGAGATCAAGGAAGTCCTACTCACAGAATTTTTCCCAAAGCAATTTAATTCAAGTGGGACTAGCTAGCTCTATCTTAGAGACAGATTTGTTTCAAATGCATTTGTTACTCCATACTGCTCCTTAGCAGGAGGAGGGAGAGATGATAGAACAGTTTTTACTTTAATGAAGCATTTTTTAAAAAGTCACTTGTGTTTACATTAAAGAACCACAAAGAAATAGACCTTCAAGAGAAGTGAGAAAAGTTGAAGTTTATGAGTCTCACTCATTCCACTTCTAAGAAAGCTTTGGTCCCTTTGTGGCAGAGCTTTATTATGGCAGTAGAAACAAACTGGTAACTGTGGACCATAGATGATCTTTGATGGGTTTTTTTCCTTTTCTCTGTCATACTCTTGGCCTTTCCTAAAGATGTTCAAATAGTTGCTGTTTTGTCAGAGCTCAGGACAGGCTGCATATCCTGGTCCTAAATAAGACCCATTTGTCAGTACAAACCTCTGTGAAACAGCCTGAAGTATTTGGAGTTTTGTTCGGCATTCAAAGATGGCTGGTACAGGCTTATTTTGTCAAAGTAATGAAGCAAGATGTTTAGAGTTTTTATTCTTAAGCTTTCTTCCTAAGGCTACTTAATTGTGTACCAAACAACTACATGCACACTCCAACCCTCAAATCAAAGCTTTTTTGCTACAAATGTCAGATTTTCAGAAAATTTTTGCTCAAGTCTTATTTTCATCTCTCCTTTTTTAAAATCATAAGAACCATTGCAATTGACTTCCAGGAATACTAATTATTTTTAAATAAGTCTAGTTAAAGATGGTGAAACTCATAAGCAGCAGTTCCTTCATTTATCCCCTATAGTCTGAACAAGTTGTGTTGCCACAGGATAAGAACTATACTGAATACTTCTTCAGAGCAAAGTGGATGAAGGGTATAATTTTAGAGCTAAAAGACATTGCTTAGAGTTGAAGTAAAGAACTGCAATTTATTATACCTCACATCCTATACTGCCCATTCAGATTGCAGGCCTTCAGGCTTGGAACTCTGCCTGTGCATTTTACATGTGCAGTATTCTCAGGATACAATATAAATAATAATATATCATCAGTGAAGGGAATAGCCCAGTGGAGCAATCCACAACTAAGTGAACCTTATTTATTATATTATGGAACAAAGCCAGCATTACTTCAAAACCTTTTTCTTTTTTACAAAGTCAGTCAAATGCCTAAATTAAAATCCCACTCAATTGCTTTGGTCTTATCAGATAAGTATCTGTGTGTTCTTTTAATATGCCTCTCATGCATTTTATCTTTATGCTTCATTTAAATATGAGAAGCAAACATATTTTATATAGTTGTTATTCTCCAATTACTACAAAAGCTTCTTGAAATCTTTGATCATGAGAATGTTATTTCAAATCCAGCTCTGCTTGGCAATTACAAACTGGCTTTACTGAAGTTAGTTTGGATGCAATTCTAATCCAAGTAGAGTAAACCACAGTCAGTCCTCAAAAAAACAGGTATGACTCTAGAGCAGTAAAGAGATCAGAACAAACCCAAGTATCTGAGTTGATTTATGTGGTGGGGAGGTTTTTCTGACAGAAATTCCAACCAAAGCTGTAGTGATAACAAATGTCTGATAAAACATCAGTGATTTAGCATTAGATAGCTTTTACAAAATGTTACTATTATTAAAATGCAATACATGAGCAAATTTTATTTTTTATATAAGGAACACTACAAGAGAGATTCAGCCACAGGGTTTTGTTTTTTTGGGGTATTTTTGCACAAGGCCACAGAAGTGACACAGGTATATAATGGCCACTTACCAAGACCAGGATTCTTGAATGTGGACAGCTGTTAGATGATCACAAAATATATTCTGAGTTGTCACACAAACTGTCTCTAGATTCAGTAAGACTCTGAAGCTAGCACTCTACAACATCAGTGTCAGATAAAGCTTGGGAAATAACAGCAGCAGCAAAAACAAGTTATACATTGCTTTTTGTCTTACAGATCATTTCTCTCTAGTCTTTGTTGAGTAGTGAAGGAGTTCTAGCATAGAACTGAGGATAGTGATAGAACTTATGAAGGGCAGATCTTTGGGCAAACATACAAAATATGTTTCAAGAAAATAATTTTACTGCAAAGTCAAAAAGAGGGCATGCAGTAGCAATGGCTAGGCGACAAGTTGAAGAAGTGGTTTGTTTAAATTTATGCAAAGGGTATTTTCAGACTTCCAAAAGCCTTAGCTTAATACCTGAAAAGGAATGGTGTAAAGTCTTTGCTATTAAGAAATATAAAACATTACTAAGTAGCCCTTCTGCTATTAAAATGTGACTTCTTCATTTACTGATTTATTACTGTCATTCACCAGAGGTCTGATGGAAACCCACTCACTTCACTAGGATTGAAGGAAAGATTTATTTAGTGAAGTACTGAGCATTTCCAGCTCCAAATGCAGAGCCAGGGCACTTGTAAGCATTTAGTACTATATGAGGTCAGATTGAACTGTGAGAAAACTCTTTTCAAACAATGAATCCATGAGAAGTTTTACTGCTTTTCCATTTTAAAATACTCATACTGTGCCAGCCTGTTCCAAAAAAGTAATGACTTTGTTTCTGTCTTTTATCCTTGAGGGGAAAAAGAATACTAGAAAGAAATCGTGGTCTTAGAAATGCATTTTCTTTATTCTCAGCAAATGCACGAAGACTAGGACTCATTTCTTGTTTATTAATAATCAATATGCAAAACTCAAAACACAATTTATCTCAAATTTAGCTAGACTGTGTTTGCTGTTTGAAACTGCAGACTCCTGAGTGTTAAATAATGTAGAATGAATCTGTTAGGACACAGGACTGGCAGACTGATCAATGATGAGATGTTCAAAGAGTACAAACTACTACCCGAGAGGAGCAGCCACATGGTGACTTGAAGGCCTGGCAGTTGAGTGCATATCAAATATGTTTTGCCCTCCGATATTACCCATGATATTTTGTCAGAATTCAGGGCGATGTCTAGGCTCATCTAACACTGTAACTCCTGGCTGTTGCTGATAAGGACTATAAAAAGAAGATTCAGAGCAACCACAAAGATTTACAAAGCAGCAGATGCTTTGATCACTAAATACAATGCATTAGAGTGCTAGAGCTCAGTCTGTCTAGTTGAATCTTATGTCCTGCCTCACCATCCACACGTGCTTACCCTGCAGCAAGAAGGAAAAAAATCAGGCCTAATTTGTCCAATATATACATTTATGCTACAATAACTAAAAAGTCATGTAACTTCTGAGGGTAATGGGAAAATAATTCCATCTTATTTAGACATTTTATCTACTAAGGATGCAACCCTTTTCTGAGATGGTGGCTTTATTCAGCTTGAAAAGAACTCTATTTGTTTTCCTGATTATTAACTGTGGTTATGGTTTTCCTTTGCCCATTCCCTGTCCACTCGTAGAAAAGTCTTGCAGAGCTGACTATGGGCAGCAGCACTGGAATACACTTAGTAGTAATCTCATAGTTAAGAACTCCTACAACTGTGTGATGCAAATTCAGTTTTCCTTGGGAACATTTAGCTTACCAAGTAAATGCTTCAACTACTAAGTAAACTTCAATACAGAAACCAGGAAATAACACCTAAAGTTAACTGCAAGCTTCTCAAACCTAACTTCTCAACATCCTCCTTATCACCTATTCAGAGTTCAGGTGGCTTAGGACCTGAATGGAGCTTCAGGTGGGACACAATTATCACTCTAATTAGGACAGTGATTAAAACAAAAATTACCTAGATAAATCTTGCTTTAATAGAGAGGAAAAAGGAGGCACATGCTGGCCCCGCTACACTCAACAGACTTAGTGCATGGAATAATAGAGTGCTCCAGCACTATTTGTTCCCAAAAATTTAAGTCCAAAAGTAGTCAACCTTGTTACATGCATAAGAGACATAACCTTTTTGGGTTTGCCAGCTCTTAACACCTACATTTACCCAGCATGCTAGTGCTTAAAGATGCAAGCTTAGAAACTATGACTTAACTGTGAATTGATCTTTTGTTTGGAGTCATTTAAACTGAAGTGCACTTCTGTCTGATCAATTCATAAAACCTCTCTTCGTCATATGTTCTGTTTCTTGATCCTAAGAACAAAGATAACAGAATGTTTCACTGAGAAGCTTTGACACATTGAGATAAATCCATGCATTTTAGGAACATTCTAGGTCAGAGGTTAAATAAAATGTGCTATTCAAAATACAGCTGATTCGTAGACTGAAAAAACATGAGATTTTCCAGACACTGCAGAATTAAGGCATTGAAGAAAAAAAGCTGTTGAACATTTCAGGTAAAATTATTTATAAAGCAGAAGCCAGTAGCAGATCAGATGAAATTTGTTTCTGTCCTAAAGTACAGAATCTTCCACAACTGTGGGAATAAGAATGTCCAACCTCTTGCTTAACAAATGAACACCTTAAAAAGCATAGTAATTATTAGGGGGGTAGTAGGACAAATACTGCATATTGCAGTGCTAATCAATTCTTTTTATAACCCAATCACTGGCATTCTAGAGGGTTTTCCTATGAAAATCAAAATGTAAATTTTAATTTTGGATGTATATTAGCAATTTCATAGGCAAGACTGTTTCACTAGAAACTTCCATGATTTCATGTTCTAGCTTAAAACATTTTAAAATGAAATAGTATAATTGAATGTTAAACAAATCCCAAGCAAATGTATAACAGAAATTTTTCATTGTTGCTATTTTTTTTTCTACCATCCTAATTGTCTTTTCTTTCCCTTACTTATGTTAAACTGTACTTTCCTGCTATATTCAGGAAAATTAGAAGTTTCAACACACTAGGAAGGTTCATTCATAGCATTCATTAAGCAGTAAGTAGTCGAAGAAGCTTATTACCTCTATCAACATTAAGTTTAAAAGATTAGTTACTTTTACTTATGGAAAATTCTGACATTTTGGACCTGCAATTGAGAGCAAGTAAAGTATTGCAGTCCAGTAGACTACCTAAATTATGTCCTGCATTCATATTGTCACACAATCTTGGCCTGAAAAAGCAAAAAAAACCCCAACCTTAAAAGCCTAAGATTTGTATTTTGAAACCTGCTTCCCTTGACAAATGAACAAAAATTGTGAACAAACCATCACACTTTTTTGTGCTTCCTGGCACGGCACATTTGATTTGCTGACAAGGCTGCTGAACAGTTTCATAACATGCAAGAGATAATTTAGTCACCTCTACCTAAACAAATAAAAGTTTAATCTGATGATCAAGTCTCAAAGCAAATGAGATCAACCAAAGATATCACAGGTCTAGCAAAATCCCAGTAATTAAACTACTGTTGAGACTAGAGAATATTTTGGACCTACCTGCCACCTGGTGTTTGGAAAACAACCTTATGTCTGAAAACAACTTGAAATGCTCTTAAATCTCTTAAATCTTAAATCCATTAAGAAGCAAGCAAACACACATATATTTATTATGAATTAAATGTATAAGCAAAGGGTTGGTGTTATCACCAGCATGTCTAGAAAGAAAATGAACAGGATGACTAAATGCTCCTGCTAGTCTCATCTCTACTAACCACAAATATTTTCAAGTAAATCTTTGACGTAACCATATCTATGCATCTCCTGTCAGATAACGGCACTTTTCACAAGAAACCTCCTGTGCAACAGCCTTATACAACATCTACAGTCTAACTGTAAACTACAGTGTGCCAAACCCAAAGGAAAGAAATAAATTATATGGGATGGAGCTAGGTAAGAAAAGGACTAATGACACATAATGCTGGGTAGTAACTGCCGGAAATTACTGTGATGAGAAATATACTATGATGAGAAATAATTTGTCTTAGCTAGAACACTTAAAACCCTCAAGTCTTTATAGTGGAAGCAGCAATGACACTAACTACTAGTTTTGCATATTTGATGCATTAAGTAAACATTCCTCATTGGTAAAATTTGTAACAGTAACCATATGAAGTGAGATAAACCATGCTTTATCTACCAAAGGGTTACTTCAAGTGAAGCCTAGTTCAGTGTAGAAAACTGAACAAATCACTGCAATTCAACGATATGAGTGTATCTACAGCACACTGACAGTATTTTTCCTCTCCTTTGCAAAGCAAGATTTAAATACATCTATGCTTCACAATTTTAACTCAGGATGAAAGCACAGTCTAAAGTCAGTCTCATCAATATAAATAGCTATCATTTAAGTTAGCACCCCAGCAAGCACAAACTGTAACTACTTGTCTGGAATTGCATCTTTGTAGAACTGCCAACAGTAAAGCAGAGGGTAGCATTTGGGTTTTCCTTTGAGGCAGTGGAGGTCAAATACAACTGTATCTTGAGATGCCCCACTCTATTTAAGTAACTTTGGAAATGTGCACTACAAGGTCAACACTTACTGTACATTTTCTTTGTACACACACTCTCTCAGGTGTTTGTATCAACTCTTTCACAGGCAGAGCACTCAGGCCCAAACATGACCTATCTCTTAATTGAGATCCATGCAGTTCTTGGGGTGACCTGTGTAGGGCCAGGGGTTGGACACGATGATTGTGGGTCCCATCCAACTCAGGATATTCTATGATTCTAGGGTTCTATGAATTAGTTCTTATTAACTTTTCCCAAAATTTAAATGCAGTTTAATACAGGGCTTAATTGCTTTCTCAGCATCTGAAGAAAATATTTTCTAATGAAAACACAGAACATAACAAGGAACTTTGTAAGGCAGAAGGTAGTCTTCCTGTTGCGTTACAGAAACTGCTCAGCACAGATGGCTGTTAGGACTATTTTCTTGCCTTAGAAAGCAAAAGAAGCCTAATGATGCTTCTGTGATCTTTGCAGAGGGCACAAAGGAGAGGAAACAAAATTACAAAAAGTTGAAAGAAAAACTGAGAAAAAAAGACCAGTAATCACAAACAAAAATTACATCACTGGTCTAGCATGCTGATGGCTACTAACAGTGGAGCCAGGATCATTGCTTCTGTAAAGTTGTATATGAGGCTGTTTATTGGATGTTATTAAAGAGATAAACAAAAAGAATACTTTAGTCCTCTACAAAAAGTTGGATTCAAAAGGTACATCTCTATTCTTTTTTGGTCTGTTCAAGTCTGTTTCAGCAGACCTGCTCATCACAGCTCTTGCAGAACCTCTTTAATAGTCCATCTAAGTTAGCTCTTGTTAGTAGTAATTGATGAATATGAATATAATAATGTTCCATACAAACACAAATGTATAAGCAAAGGGTTGGTGTTATTACCAGCATCCACTGTCACCAAAATTGTGCTTTCCATTACCTTTTTGTTTTACCATGCACAATACACCGTGGCCCATGCAAGTCTCATTTTCAATGCACAGCTCTGAAAATGACATTCTACTGAACTGAGATTCTCACATTCTTCTTCATTTACTGCTTAAAAGGAAATAGGCTGCTGAATCAATAAACAAAAGCACTTATGTAGCCAGAAGAATTTGGATACTCTGCAGTGCTAGGAAGGATCTGTGTGGACACCACTGGTACAAGCTGTTCCTCAACCTATGTGTATACATACTATAAATCAAAATGCCAAATTTTAACACTTAGGTTTTTCATTAAAAACGGTAAGTGTACATATCCAGTGATGAAACTCTTTCAATTCCAGTCTTTACCAAACCATAGTAAAAGCCAATCATAAGTTGTTTCAAATAGGAAGAAATGAGTGCTTTGTTCTCACAGCATTGATATGATCATGTACTGATTTTTCAGGAGGAACACTCGCTAGAGACTTAAGAATTGTATTGGGATTGCACGGCAAGGTGTTGGTAGTGGGGGGGCTACAGAGGTGGGCTCTGTGAGAAGCTGAGCCCATCAGAAATGGTGGTAGCACCTCTGGGGTAACAGACTTACAAGGGGGAAAAAAAAAATGCTGCAGGATGAACATGAGAGCAACAACTCTGCAGACACCAGGGTCAGTGAAGAAGGAGGAGGAGGTGCTCCAGGCACCAGAGCTGAGGTTCCCCTGCAGCCAATGGTGAAGACCATGGTGAGTCAGCTGTGCCCCTGCAGCCCACGAAGGACCGCAGGAGTGCAAATATCCATGTGTGGCCTATGCTGGAGCCCATGCCAAAGCAGATGGATGCCCAAAGGAGACAGTGACCCTGTGGGAAGCCTGCACTGGATCATGGTTCTGGCCTCATGGAGAGAGGAGTCCAGGCTGGACCAGGTTTGCTGGCAGGACTTGTGACCCTGCAGGACCCACACTGGAGCAGTTTGTGAAGAGCTATAGCCCTTTGGAAGGACTCAGGGTGAAGTTCATGGAGGAGGGGTCCTGTGGGAGGGACCCATGCTGGAGCAGGGTAAGAGTGGGAGAAGGAAGGAGCAGCAGAGACAATGTTTGATGAAGTGACCATGGTACAGGACAAGTATTAAATCAGGACTGGAATAATCTTCTGAGCACAGCTTACATAATTGATGCATTTATATGTGTTAAAGTAGCTTTGGAGCTAGAAACTCTTATCTGTAGATAGAGAAGTTATTTAAATTTCTATTTTCAGAAAGTGTTGCTAAGGCAGACATGCTGAAATCACTGTAAGCAGACAAGCAATTTGCATACCATTGTATTTCAATCTCCACCTTTAATCAGGGTATAGTATTTGCAATTGTTGCTTAAAATTCCACAGCTGGATGCAGACAAAAAATATTAAAATAAAAAACTGCATATTTTATTTTTAGCTCTAAAGATGCCTCTCTAAAGAACCAGTAGAAAAAAAAACAAGTAAAAAAGTGAACACCAGCATTTTGTAAAATCACACTGAACTAACACAAGACAATACAAAGTTTTCATATACAACTCAAATGCAGTTTAAAAAAAAAAACAAAACAAGGTATCCTGGTCTCTGAGACCTCTTCTATTTGAAAATAGTTGTTAAGTACCCAGATATTTTAACTGTAAAAGAAGGATACATTCTTTCTTTTTTCTTCCATTTATGAAGTTGATTGCCACAATCTTCAATCATTTTCCAGGTAAATTCTCAGTCTCAGTTACAGAACTGAACTCATACAATTCCATGATTGAAGTCTTCCCATTTTCAATACAGGTTCTTTATCAAGTCAACACTTGTCACATATCTTTAGACTGATCATCTTCTTCAAGTTTTCTGATTTCATTCTTTAAACAGTTGATGGTTTCACGACTTGCTTTTAGTCTTTCCTTAAGCTCAGCAATTTCAAAACTAGTCTTCTTTTTGGCAGCTTCCAGCTTTTCTCTGGTTTTCACTTCAAGATCTGCAACTGTAGTGGTGATAAAGAAAAATAAATATTTTAAGTACCATGAAAAGTTGTAATGATTTTCTTTAACTGAAACAGTAAATGAGATGGCATATGTCCTGAAAAAAAATCTATTACTGTTAGCCTTAGAGATTCAATTACTGTAAACAAAATGGTATCCAAATACAAACCTGGATTTAAAAAAAAACAAAAAGCTTGATATCTGGCCTCATTCAGCCCTCAGCCCATCAGTTTTTTGGATGGAGTTATACAATTTATGAAATCATTTTCTAGTTTTTTTCATAGAGATTAAGTGGGGAAAATGAAACCTGACATGGTGACAGCAAATAAATGGGAAATTACAAACAACTGTGATTATGTGGTGCCTAGTGACCGCACTTGAGGCCACAGGCACAAACAGAAACATGGCAGGTTCCCTCTGAACATCAGGAAACTTTTACTGTGAATGTGACCAAGTGCTGTCACAGGTTGCCCAGAGACGTTGTGGAAATCTCCATCCTTGGAGACATTTAGCAGCTCTCTGGACATAGTCCTGGGGAATTGGCTGTAGGTTGCCCTGCTTGAGCAGGGGGTGGACAAGATGGCATCCAGAGGTCCCTTCAAGCCTCCACCATTCCATGGTTCCTTTTCCATGTACTGCAACCACCTTCTACTCTTTGTCTCACTGGAGTTTAATTCTACATATGTAAATGTTTTAGTGGTGCTGCCTTTGAATGAATCTCTGACATCAAGTATCTTTTTTTAAAATTACTTTTTTATGTAGCAAGTTTTTGGACAAAGATGGTAAAGCTAACAAATCTATGTAGGCCATGGAGATCCCTTCATATCCCATACATTACATAATCATGTGCAGTGGCAAATTTTATCTGATTTAGTAGCACATTATAAGGAAATATACATTAAAAAAACATACTAAAAGTTTCTATTTACTCTCTGGAGAAACATCCAAACATTTTAAGCAAGAAAAGTTTAAATTTAGCTAAGACATTTTTATGAATGATATTATTAAAAATTTCCTAACAGAAAACCATTAGCAATATGCAATAAACAAAAATCTACCTCAAGTCTGGTTAAACTGAGGTAGAAAATACCAGTAGTTCACATAGCCAAACAGACATAAGGAAAATCAGAACCTGAACTTTGAGAGCTTCAAATTCATAATCACTCTCTACTCTTTAGCTCTAGGTATTTGCTGTCCAAAAAATACTTGACATTTGTTGTCAAGTGAATTTAAGGCCAGGTGAGCTGGACTGCGATGGCATTAGAGTTTGTAATTTGGGATTTGGGCTCAATAAATATATTTGTTTTCTGAGAGTAGAACATACGAGATGAAATTCAAAAAATCAGAACAGAAATTATCGCTAAATGCAGACAAAAAGAACATTATGCTGTACTGAAGAAGTATGTTATGAAACTACCTACAGTTGAAGAACTAGAAGGGGAAAAGATAGAGCTTTATTGCCAAACAGCTGCTGCTTTGACTTAAACATCACTAACTGTCCTGTATTTCAGTGCTTCAAGTGTGACCTTTGCTTTCAATGCTGAACAGAACTGTATCACAGGGTAGTCTTCATTTATTTTCTGTTTTAATTAATTTCAAAGATGTTAAACTAGATGTAGATCACACCATCTCTCTTCATACTCAGTAACTCCTAATTCCTTTTTTTTTCAGCAGGCATAAAGATCAGAAAATCTTAAAAGCTTTCAAATAAGTATTAATTCTTTGCAAAAGTTTAAGTTAAATTTAATGTAAAAATACCACTTTTTATCAGCATCCAAATCCATTGTACTGTTAACAGTCCAGGGAATAAAAAGCAATAAAAGCAAAACCACTGTTTAACAAACTACTGTTTATTTCTAAAATTAAAATATTTTAATTTTCAACTTACACTCTGTTTCATGCTTATAAGCACCTAGTGTTAGTTGACGAGATGTTGTTAACAGCTGCTGCATCATTGCAGTAGGATCTTGAAATATCTAATGAAGGAAAAAAAATACATGGTATCACTAACACTCATCAAAATAAAGTGAGGATTACATTAAAAACATTCATACCATTTCATCATAGAATTCAGAAACTACAGTTTTCTTCCCCAGGATGGCATTTGTATCCGACTGGAAAAGCTTCAACAAGTGATACAAGGTTACCTATGCAAAGACAGAATTCTTTTAGGTTGACAATTGTAGGGAAAAAGAACTCTTTTTCTAGATACCAACAGGCAGTATTTGTTCCTACGAAACAAGTGTATAAGATATAAAAATCTTTTAGGAGTGCAAAAATAAATGTCATATAGCTTCAGCATAATTGTTAAAACATACCAGCCAGCCAAAGGGTTCTCAATACTTTAAAAATGTCTGGACAAGTGGCTTAGGACTGCTGTGTAAAACTGCTAGTATTACCTTCTCTCAAACATTTCCAAACAGGTGATTTAATTTAAACAGACTTTCCCAATTAATCAGTTAGGGAGTGCTTTCTGGGACCTTATCATGCATTCTTGTGCAAGACAAACACCAGGGAGGCTGTGAATAGCTTTTTACTGAAATCCATGTATATGGAGTTACTCTTCCATTACTGCACAAGGCGGGACAGGGAAAGGAATGGAAGCCCTCTGCCCAGCCCTGAGGAACCACTAACCCTGTGGACCAGGGCCTGGCCAGAGGAAACACAGCCCACAGTTCTACCCTTCCACAAACAGGCCCATGAGTGGAAAGGAAGAACACAACAGGCTCTGAAACGGCCTTCCAATCTCAGCAGCACAGGAAAAACACACAGCCAACTTTAGGACAGCTTGGTCAAGCTATGAATGGAATTAATATGACAAGTCAGGATGCTACTGAGCACAGGAAGCCCTTTCTACTAATTGTAATGTATTTAAGAAAAACATAAAATTCAGTTTCCCCCCTATTTAGCAAACAAAAGGATTGCTGTAGTTCATGCAACAGAAGAAACTTAGTCCTTCCAGAAATAAATACCCTCTTCCCCTAAAATAGGGTGATTGAGTTTCCTACCTAAGCATGGATATATAAACCTACAAGACATGTCTAAATACAGTAGAGGAAGAAATAAATTAATCACAGTGCTTTATGCAACTACAGGAATGCCTTAACCTGATTTTCTTATGGCAGAAACTAATGCTAGCACAGTGCCTTTACTGCTTTTTGACTGATTTTGATCTGATAGACAAAAAAACCTAAATTACTCAAGTATCCTAGAACTAGGAAGCTACATGGGAGAGAAATTGTCAGCACGTGCTCAAACCAACTAAGGTGCAACACGCATATTAGTAAATGTCATCGAAGCCAAGTGCAGGAAAAGCAGCCACGAATGCCAGTAGTAAGCACAGAAACAGGAAAATGTGGCCAATCATTAAATTCATTTTTTACAAGAACAGGCTTTATTATTTCCATGGTTAATGGGACTTATAGGGCACAGCTTTAAGCAACTGTAATTAATTATTTTCAGTGTTGTTAAAATTCAATGTACTTACAGGTCTTTCATTTGGATCAATGAAAAATATCTTAATGATTATTTCAAATTCACCCCAGCCTGTTTCGGTGATTTCATATGGTGGTTTGGTAACAACTGCAGTAAGAAACACATAAGTTCTAATTCAGTGATAAAGCCTCAGTGGAACAAAAAAGAAATAAAAAACTACAATAAAAGCCCAGTTCTAGGAACAAATGCCCAAATGCAAAACCCACCTCTTAAAGGATTACCGTAGCTTTCATGCAACTTGAATTGAATTTTTTTCACATAGGCAGACATGTCCTAAAACAGAAACACTGTTACTTCAGATAATTTACTCAGCACATCAAGCCACTGTAGTCAGCCATCCTACATGCCTATCCTTCCTTCAGACATAAACACACTACTTCTTCTGACTTTAAACACAGAAGGAAAGCAAAGTGGTGAGTCCAAAAATTAGTATCGGCACACAGGTCTGTCAGTATTTTGTCCCCATGAATGCTCTCCAGTCTTCCCCCTGATCTGGAAAGATCACCATAAAAACACAAAAGGAAACGTGTCCTCCCCATCTCTTTCCCTTCTGGAAACCCACCATGTAGTTCCCCTGCTCTCGCCAAAAGGCCCTTCTGCCCTCCCAAGTCCCAGCTTCCCAAAGCCCGGCCCGGGCTCCCCCCGCTCCCGGCAGCACAGGGCATGGCTCGGGCTAGAAAAGACTTCCAGCATCACCGAGAGCGACCCTTACCCAGCGCTGCCGGGGCCAACACTACACCGTGTCCCCAGGAGCCACATCCACGCGCGTCTGCAACGCTCCCGGTGCGGCGCCTCCCCAACTTCTCCGGGCAACCCCTGCAAAGCCGGACCACCTTTCCCGGGAGCAGCTTTGCCGTACCTCGTTCCGGTACGGCTTCACGTACACCGTCCACTGGTGAGTGTGACCGTCCTCCTCTCTCTTCTTCCCAAAATACCGCGCGACGTTCCCATACACGATCGGCTTCACGATGGTGACGCCCTTAAACAAGAGAAGACGAGCTGACACGGCGCGCTGGGAAAGGCGCTGCCCGCGCTGTTCCCCACAGCCCGGGCCCCGCCGCGGCCCCGCCGGGCGCACCTTCACCCTCCCGCCGGAGTCAGGCCCGAACTCTGCCATTCTCTTGAACATATTGCCGGGGGCGCCGCCCGCCGNTTCCCTGGGCAGCCTGTCCCAGTGTCTCACTGCCCTCATAGAGAAGAATTTTTTTTACCTAATTTAAATCTACGCTCTTCCAGCTTAAAGCTGTTACCCCTTGTCCTGCCACTACATAC
>VYZS01003534.1:0-23777 GCA_013400695.1 Neodrepanis coruscans | reverse complement strand
TATTAGCAGAGTGACTTCCTTTGGTTTGTTTTCCTTTTGTTTACAGTTTGATGGTATCATAGATTACCTCAATGGGTTAAAAAATGTTTTTTTCTTTCAAAGGTTGTGTTGAAAAGTCTGTAGGAAGTACTACAGGCCTTGGTGTCCTGCCAGTTCAATGCATTGAATTGACTGCTTTTTCTTTGATGAGGAGTCCTACTTCTTATTCTCAGAGGGCTTCTTTAACACTTAAACATTTTTTTTTAAATGGAAATCTGAGAGTCAGAGTTATATCCTTGTGGTTAGTAAAAAAGACATTTTACTAGGGAAACAACTTGTTATGATCTTAGGTAAAATGCCAACTGCAATAAAAAGTACTTTCAAGTGTCACTTACATATTAAGTAAGATTTAAAGAAACACTAAAAAATATCAGGCTGTGTTTGCCAGATATATACTTTTTTTTTCCACAGAGATAATAAAGCAAAGTGTAGCTTGTCTCTTTCAGAGTAATGCCCTGATTTTTGTGGTTACTGCACACTTAGTGGGAACTTTTTGAAGTAAGAATGATAAGCTTGGGCTTTAAAATCAAACTTGATTATACTCCAGAGTTTTCTAATTTCTCTCTGATGGATTGTGATAAGCAAGTTCACAAGGTATTCCTGTGTCCAAGGAAGGTGGATGTAGGGAAATGAATTAAATCCAAGGGAGGTCTGGGCATTCTAGAAGTGCATGGAAAGGGAACACATTGTTTTCCTCATCAACCCCGCAGAGGCCATAATAAAAAAAGGATTAAAACTTGTTTGTTCCCCTGCTTTTACAAAATATTTTTTTTAAATGATGGTTGTTGGCCATGGGTTACTACTGGGATTCTGTAGTGTTGCACCCCAGAAGCAAATCCTGAGGACATTCGTCTCCTCCATTCTCTGGAGATTGGTATTGACTCTTATTGCCTTAAATCATGAAGTTCCAGAAAACTCTCAGCTGTATTATAAAAAAACCCTCAAAATCTATGAAGTATCTTTTTAAAGGCTTTCTTTACCTTGTGTCACTCCCCAGTCTCTTCTTAAAAAGCTCTGTTCTGACTTCCGTTGCACAGTCCTGCAGTTGTTAATTGAATCACAAAAGTGTTGAGTATATCAGAAATTGGTCCCTCCCACTTTTCTGTCCTGAGTCTCAGCTGCAAGCAGAAATACAATAGTGAACCACTGAACTTTAAGTTTAAAGACTACTACTATTTATTATATATTAAATCAGATACATAAAGAAGAAGTCAAGAAACCTGCATACTAACAACATTATGCGCAGTCTAAACAAAACAGATGTCAAGCTATGTTTATCTCTCCAGAAAAAAAAATTGCTCTGCCATTCTCTTGTCTGATGCAGTCTTATGAAAGATGATGAAGCTTTTGAATGATATGTAAACAAACTGACATGAGAGGAACAGCTTTTTCATGTTTTAGATTTCAACTTTGGTATCTCTTGGCTCAGCAAGAAGGATCCAAAAAAGTAACAGTCCAGAAATATCAGAAGAGGGGAAGAGGAAGGAGATGCAGTTGTTTAATTATGTTTGTCCTTTATCTCAATTACTCCTCATCTACAAGCAGGAAGTTAGTTTTAGTTTGGGAGCAAGAAAGTCTTAGACATAGTTTGAGGTCATGACTATATAATGAGACATCTCTTCCTCCACATGATGCCAGCTCTGGAGTTCACTTCTCTTTTTGGCCATTTTTTTCTGATTCTCCCTGACACTTAATTATCCAAAGCTCTGCCTGAATTCAGTGTCTCTTCCATATTTTGTAAACGCTGTTTTAGGCTGTGCTATGCACTGTTACATAGAGGACTCTTATCTTTTCAGGAATTCTATAACTAGAAGTCACTTGAGCTCAACAAGAAAGTTTTGGAGTGGGTATTCCTCTAATTGACTGAAATAAGTTTGTTTTCTTTTTCATATATAAGGAAATTTTCTTCATCAAACTAAACAGAGCACAAACTCTTTACTTCAGAGTGCAGGGTTTTTTTTCCCCATTTGTCCTCACAGCTTTAAAAAAAGTGTCTGGGATCAAGACACACAGGCTCTGCCATGATACGTCACAGACTCAGCTCAAAATGTTTACAAAGCTGTGGAGAGAAGAGGGGCTCATTCCTGGCAGAAGCTAAACAACGTGCTTGGTTTGGTGCTTTAACAATGCAGAATATACAACTCCTATAAGTTTGACTGAAAACTCTGTTGGCATTAGCTGTATTTGCAGCTCCCAGTCCATGTGCTAAAAATCAGAAAAAAAGTAGGTCATATTGCATTAAATGGTAGCTGCTGAGTGTATGTATTCCATTATTCAAAGGAAAAAAAAAGAGAGAGGGGAGAGGGAATGAAGAAAGAGCCAAATCACAGAGGCAAGCAGCCACTAATTTTTGCAACAAATGCTAGTGAAGGTAGTAGCAAATATAGCAGTGGAGGCAGGATGCTTTTGAAATTGTTATGTAAGTGTATATTAAAAAAGAAGTACTGAAATTATGAAGAAAAAACTTCCTAGTAAAAAAGTAGGTGTTCTGAACATCTTTTGTAACTTTTATTTCTCCTGGTCCCAAATACACAGCTTGGGTTACCTTTATCCAGCTAAATAAATAACAGGATTATTATCTGTGCTCTGACTCTGAGGTCATTATATCCACACCTCATCCATGTGTCACTTGGTTTTGGCTCTCTTTGAGTCTCACATATGGTCCTTCCAGCCATGAACAGTTATTATTTTTTCTCCTTTTCCCTTCCATCTCCAGGTGCCTGAACTAAAGTGGGGACTATATTATGGGTCTGTGGTGGAGTATTCTCATTCCATAAAAGCACAGGTGTGCATTGCAATCTGTGATGCAAGAGCACCCAGGGTGAATCCTAGAGTTGAATCCTACAGGAAGGCACTGGAGGAATTTGTCAAGTTCAGGGAGTCACACAATTTGCAGTTTTACCCATATTTTTCTCTGTGAGGGAGCACTTGTCCTGGGCTTAGATGTGCTGTCTATGAGTCAGCCTGGATGATCAACAGTCTGACATGCTAGGTCACTCCCTGACCTCTTATTGTGTAGTGATACAGATGCTGCATAAATGTCTCTTAATTAAGAAAATCCCACAAAACCAAAACAAACCCAACATTGGCCATTTTACTGTACATCAAAAAACCCACTCAGTGGATGACAACATGTCTTTTTGGTGGTCAGTCATGACAATTCAGCATGAGGACTAAGATTGCAGGGGGTTCTTGATGATGCATTTATGTTTTTAGCAGCAAATGCTTGGCAGATTAAGAGAGAAGTCCCACCTCATCTATTCCACTGTCTTCATTTGAAGACTGTCCCATCAGGCCTGAAATATTCAGGAGGAATTTTCCTACTGAATTTGATAAGACTGGGACTAGCTCAGTGTCTTTTCTGCGCAGGAAATGTGTTTCTTGTTCAGCAGGTATGTATTTTGCTAGTCTCAAATGAGTACAGCTAGAGCAGAAACGTGTTACCAGAAGAGATCTTTCTAAGTATGGATGAAGTCAAGCAGCAATCAGTCTTTGTTAGCAAGATATTCTTTCCATACAGTGCTTCTCCAGTATGAGCTAACCCATGGCTTCCCATCAAGTGGATTCTGTGAGCATTCAGTTCACAGGCATTTTTCACACCTTGTAGGGTGAGTGAAGAAGGTATCAATTTCAGCTGATGCAAACAGAATTTAAATCCTGCTATAGTCATTTAGGAAGGTGTTTCTGTACATACAAAGAGAATTATTTGCTGAACAATATGAGAACACCGTGAGCAAATGCTGATGCATTTCAGTAAGCATCCCCTTGTTACCTTTGGCATGACAGTTATTCCGAGATCTGGAATGCATGCAGGGAAGGGAAGCGCTTTCTTTCACATGATTGCTATTCCCTGGCCACAGCATTCTCTGATAATGAGGGATGTTTCAGAGATGGTATCAGATTACCACTGCTGGTAGAATTTCTCCACAATGACAAAACAAACAAGGCTGGAAAATTGCTAAAATCAACAGGACCTTGCCTTAATATTGCAGGCAAACGCTTGTCAGAAGTCCAAGTCTGATAGCATTGGAAATGAAATGCTTGATTTACTCACACAACAAATGAAGAAATGGAGGTCAAGTGTGTTTGAGGAGAACAGTTCCAGTGTGGGCTGTAACTTGAAAAACTGAAGCATTAAAGAAGTAGCAAGTGCTCTATTTTCACCTCCTTGCCACTGTACAAGTCACTCCCAATAAGATCATCAAACAGTGAATCACTGCAAGGAAGATTGAGGATTTGTCCACTAATAGAAAACATTTACTATGAGAGATTTTTGGTGGTTGATGAGGCTTATTGAGTTTAAAACCTCTGTTGGCAGGAAAAGTGGCAGCAAAGCTTTAGCTCCAGACATGAGGAGATCAGACTTCAGATTGCTCAGGGAACTAGCAAGTAAAGTTCCCTGTGAAAAACTTCTTACAGGTGCTGGGATCCATCAGTGCTGGTCCCTTTGCAAACATCACAGGAGCAGGCAATTCTGAAAAGTCGGAAGTCAAGCAGATGAGGCAGAGGGATGGCTTGGCAGGAAATAAGGCCAAAAAGAAAAGTGTATGCCCAGTGGAAGCAAGGTCAGGTGAGACAGGAAGAATATAGAGATACTGCTTGCCACAGTAGGGAGAAAGTTTGTGAGCCAAAGCTCTACTGAGTTGAAGTTTGTCAGAAATTTGGGCAACAATACTAAGATTTTTCAAATAAATTAATGACAAAACTCAGTGCAGAAATAACATCAGTCCATTACAGGATGAGGATGGTCACCTCACAAACACGGACATGGACAAGCAGAGATGTTCAATGTTTTATTTTCCCCTGTCTACAACACAGAAGACGGACCAAGGGGGTCTCAGTTACCTGAGCTGGAGGACCATGACTGTGAGAATGATCAGCTCCACAGTGAAATTGTGTGGGATCTGCTGCTCCAGCTGGATCCCTAGAAATCAATGGGACTGGATGGAATTCATCTGAGAATCTTCAAAGAGCTGGATGATGTCATCACAAAACCTCTGTCAATGATTTTTGAGTGGTCTTGGGAATATGGGGAGGTCCCAGCTGAATGTAAGCTGGTGAATGTTGTCCCAATTTCCAAGAAGTGCAACAAGGAGGACCCTAGAAACTACAGGCCTATCAGTTTCACTCCAGTTCTTGGTGAGATTATAGAGAAGACTATTCTGGGAGGATTAAAAATGTCTGGAGAACAATGCTCTCGTTGGTCACAACCAGCGTGGCTTCGTAAGAGGAAAGTCCTGCTTATTAAACCTGGTTTCCTTTCATGACAAGGTAGCCCAACTGGTTGAGATGTAATCTATTCAGACTTCAGCAAAGCATTTTATGTCTCTCACAGCATCCTTCTGGACCAAATGTCTAGCCCACAGCTGAATAACTGTGTCATGTGATGGGTGAGCAACTGACTCACAGGTTGGGCACAAAGTGTTGTAGTGAATGGGTTGGCATCAGACTGGTGACCTGTCACTACCGGGGTTCTTCAGGGCTCCATTCCTGGCCCGGTTCTATTCAACATCTTCATTAATGACTTGGGTGCAGGACTGGAAGGGATACTATGTAAATTTGTGGGCAATACTGAACTGGGATGAGCTGTCAACTCAGTCGAGGGCAGAGAGGTCCTGCACAGAGACTTTTGACAAATTAAAGAGGTGGTCAATCACCAACTGTATGAAGTTTAACCAGGGCAAGCTGGATTCTGCCCTGGGACAGGGCAATCCTGGTTGTGTGTACAGACTGGGGAATGAGACACTGGAGAGCAGTGCTGTGGAAAGGGACCTGGGAATCCTGGTTGAGGGCAAGTGGGTATGAGTCAGCAGCCATGGGGGCCAACTGTGTCCTGGGGGGCATCAGGCAAAGCATCGCCAGCTGGTCAAGGGAGAGGATTGTCCCACTCTGCTCTGAACTGGGGCAGCCTCACCTCGAGTTCTGTGTGCAGATTGGGGCACCTCAATACAAAAAAGACATTTAGATATTAGGGAGCATCCAAGGGCCACAAGGATGGTGAAAGTTCTGGAGGGAAAGCTTTATGAGAAGTGGTTGAGATCACTTTTTTTGTTCATCCTTGAGAAGTGGAGACTGAGGGAAACCTCACTGCAGTTACAACTTCCTCACAAGGGGAAGTGGAGGGGCAGGCACTGATCTCTTCTCTATGGTGACCAGTGATAGGACTTGAGGAAACAGTATGAACCTGAGTCATGGGAGATTTAGTATTGATATTAGGAAAAGGTTCTTCACCCAAAGGGTGGTTGTGCACTTGGAAGAGGCTTCCCAGGGAGGTGGTCATAGCACCAAGCCTAAAAGAGTTCAAGAAGCATTTGGACAATGCTGTCAGGCAAATGATGTGATTCTCTTCAACTCTTTTTTCAAAATTTGACTTAAGTACAGTGAAGCTTTGTACATAATCAGATGTAAAGAAGTTGCTTGCAAAATGTGTAGTATAATGGACGGTTACTGTCAGTTACTGCTCAGAAATAAGTAAAACCATTATGGCTTAGTGGCAGCCACTGTTACTCTCAAAAGGGGTTGTCAGTATCAAGTAATACTTTAAGTAAAGGTTTATGGGTTTTCTTTGCCAAGAAGTGAGAGACGAATGTTAATAGAATTCATATTCAAACAGGCTCTTCTTATGGTGGGGAGGTCAGAAGGTCTATCTGTTGACTACAGCCCATATCATATGCTGTGGGATCTCCAAGATAACAATGGCAATGTCTCCTTTGCTTCCTTCTAAATCTGTGCAAGAAAGAAATTTTGAACTACAGGATTTAACTGTAACAACTTCCTTTGAAAGAAGCTGAACATCAGCAGCACTAACACCACCTGTCAGCAGCCCTGGGGACCTGTAAATACAAGGAGATGTGGAGAAGGAAAAATGAGGCAGAGAAGCACTGTTGGAAAATCATCATATTTTATTAGCCTCAAAATGTGTCCTTGTCAAATCATTGATAGGCCTCTTGAAGCCATGCTTCGTGAAGATGCACTGGTAGTGCGATATCCTTGGAGCAGCTGAATGCAGGTGCCCTTGATGCTGTCACTTCATTCACGCTTCCTTTTTGGTCCCACTATTTTTCTGTCTGCTAGACAGGTCCCTGGACCAAAAGTGCAGCCTTGCCCAGGACCCTGTGCTGAGGTACCGGGCTGTGTCCTGTAGAGTCAGACCATCAGCTGTGGGGCTGTGGGAGTACTTTGCTGGGCTTTCTGCCTCTGCCACCTTAGCTGTTCCTGCTGTTGCTTCGACCATGTTTCCTTTCTGGTCCTGATATTCTTCTGGCTCTTGGACCAGACCCTGCTGCTGTGGCTGTTGCTCTGATCACCTCTCCTGAGCTTTGTTCCAGTTTCCTCTGTTCTTCTGGCTATTGGTTGGGTGCCTGGGTCACAATTACAGCCTTGCCCATGACCTCACTCCTGAGGTACTGGTCTGTGTCCAGCAAATGTGGCAAGACTGTGGGGGTGTGAGGGTCATGTGCTGGGCTCTGTACATCTTCTCCTATGGCTGTTGTTCCTGTGACATCATCCTTGCTTTGTTCCAGGTCCCTCTGGTCTTCTGTGTTCTTCTCAGGTATTTGGGTCATAACTACAGCTTTGCCCATGACCTCACTCCTGATATACTGGGCTGTGTCCAGCAGATCCAGATCATTGGCTGTGGTGGGGTGGGGGGGCTGTGCTGGACTCTGTGTGTCTTCTGCTACGGCTGCTGCTCTTGTCACCTCATCCCTGCCTTGATCCACGTCCCTCTGTTCTGTGTTCTCCTCAGGTTCCTGGGTCACAATTACAGACTTGCCCATGACCTCACTGCTGATATACTGGGCTGTATCCAGGAGAGCCAGGTCATTGGCTCTTGGGGTGTGGGGGTCATATGCTGGTCTCTGTGCATCTTTTGCTATGACTGTTGTTCTTGTCACCTTATCCCTGCCTTGTTCCAGGTCCCTCTGGTATTCTGTGTGCTCCTCAGGTCTTTGGGTCACAATTACAGCCTTGCCCATGACCTCACTCCTGATATACTGGGCTGTGTCCAGCAGATCCAGATCATTGGCTGTGGTGGGGTGGGGGGTGTGTGCTGATCTCTGTGCATTTTCTGCTGTGTCAGTTGTTCTTGTCACCTCATCTCTGCCTTGTTCCAGGTCCCTCTGCTCTTCTGCTTTCTCCTCTTGTGATCTTTGGGTCACAATTACAGCTTTACCCATGACCTCACTCCTGAGGTACTTGGATGTGTCCAGCAGAGTCAGAGAATCAGCTGTAGGGCTGTGCAGGACATGTGCTCGGCTCTCTGTCCCTGCTGTTTTGACTGTTGCTGTCATCTCCTCATTCGTGCTTTCTTCCCTGTCCCACTGTTCTTCTGGCTGCCGAACAGTTCCCTGGACCACAAGCTGGGCCTTCTTAAGGACCTCAGCCCTGATGTATTGGGCTGTGTCCAGCAGTACTGGAGCATCAGCTGTGGGGCTTTGTGGGGTAGCTGCCACATGTTTTGTCTCTTTTGCAGTGGCTGTGTCTACCGTAGCCTTGTCCTTGCCTTGTTCCCGATCCCACATTTCTTCTGGCTGCCTGTCACGTCTCTGGGTCGCAATTACAGCCTTGTTCAGCATCTGAATTCTGATGTACTGGGCAGCGTCCAGGAGAGCCAGATCATTGGCAGTGTGGCTGTGGGGGTCATGTGCCGGTCTCTGTATGTCTTTTGCTATGGCTGCTGTTCTTGTCACCTCATCCCTGCTTTGTTCCAGGTCCCTCTGTTCTTCTGTGTGCTCCTCAGGTCTTTGGGTTACAATTACAGCCTTGTCCAGTACATGACTTCGGATATACGGGGCTGTGTCCAGCAGAGCTGGTGTGCAGGCTGTTGGATGCCGCTTCTCCTTCTCTCCTGCAATGTGAGCGGCACTGAAGGCCATGGGCAAAACCCTCGGTGCACTCTTGAAGTAGTACGTCCGTCTCTCTTGAGCCAGGGCATCAGTGACAGTGGGGGAAGGAGATCTGTAGACAGGTCCTGCAGGTATACCTGCTTCTGTTGCTTCCCTCATGCTTAGTTCCAGGTCCAACTGTTCTTCTGGCTGCTGGCTGGGACACTGGATCACAAGCCCAGCCTTGTCCAGGACCTCACCCCTGACATACTGGGCTGTATCTGGCAGAGCCTGTATGCAGGAAGTTTGGTCCTGTTTTGTTTGTTCTCCTGTGTCACGGATGGCAAGTAAGACCTTGGACACAGCCCTTGGCATCCTTCTGGAGTGGGGTGTCTGTGTCTGTTGAGTCAGGGTGACTGCAGGGGAAGAAAAACTGTAGACTAGGGGCTGATTGGGACATGGGTGAGCTTCTGCCTGCACCTCCAACTCTGAGGGTTCTTCCTGAGCTGCTGGGGTCTCTGCACCTGCCTCTCCTACAGCCTCTCCACCCATACTGGTAGGCCAGCTTGGCCCCTCCTGGGGACCGCTGTGGAAGTCTCTGTTGTCCTCCCGGTCCAAGGAACTGACCAAGTGATGCCTGGGAGATGACCCAATGTCATCTTCTCCTTGCAATAGCTGTGTGTTAATTGCATCTTCCCACTCCTTCTCCTGGAACAGTTTTTTATCAGTCGTGTCTTCCCACTCCTCCTCTTCTGTCAAGGCCACTGGCTCGCTGGTGGGAGTTTGTGCTTCCGGCCACTTCTGCAGCACCTGCTTGCTTATCGCGCCACTTGTGATCTTCATATGTATCACTCGTGGCTGCTGTGTTGTGGTGCATCTTCTCATCTGTAAGAGGCTCATGACCCTGTACTGTTCTGTGTCAGTCTGACACATCTTATCTTTGGCACTCACCTGCCCAAGTCTGTCATTGGGCTGCCCTGAAAGCCCAAGAGACAAACACTGTCCCTTGCTCTCTGGCTGCTGGAGCTCCCTGTCCTCCAGGTCATCCTGCTGCTGTGGCAGGGTGGCTTTCCAGACCGGCGCTTGTCTGCATCTGGTATGGGTCAGAGAGCTCCTGTCCAGCTCCTCTGGAGGCTTTCTCTTGAAGGACACAATGACCTGCTTCACAACAACCCTGTTCTTTTGCCCCCCCAGTGACATACCCTTGAGGTTGCACTCAATGCAGACCGACAACCTTGCTGGGTCTTGCTGTGCCACTTGTTTCTGATGGCCTGTCCCTGCATGTGCATCCCTGCCCAGGGAAGCTGATGCAGCTGTGCCATGTGCCTGTTCTGCGTGTACTGCTGGCTGTTCCTTCTCCATAGCTGTCTTTGGCACCCTCTGTCTCAGACCTGTCCCAGGGTTGCCCTGGGAAGCTGTTGAGTCCTGAGGGAGATATTTTCTTATGACTAGGCACTCCAGGACCCTCTTCTCCTTAAACATCCCTATGGGGCAGGACAGGGCCCCATGTCACAATGGGACCATCACAATGGGACACTTCCACAGCAGGCCATGCCCTGATACCACCAAAAAGGGTGGGAGCAGAGCCCTGAAATGCTGGCTGGGTCCTGTGAACCGCCACTGCCTGGTCCATATCACAAGGCAAGTGAAAAGTGTGAACCACTCAGGCAGGTGCTTTACCTACCTGAGAGCCTAGGCTGGGTTGAAGTCACTACTGACCCAGGGAAGGCTGAGCACCAGATCTTTGCCATTTGCTACGTTTTGCAGCTCTGGGCAGTGCAGGACAGCTGAATTCAAGAAGTTAGTTCATAGACTGTAGGTTTTAGTAGTTAAAATCTTGTATTATGATTATAGAAAGGGATGAAATAGGGAACTGTGCCTTTGAAGAGTCCTACCATGCACTGGTTGAACTGGATACTGTGTTATGCCAAACTTGTGCTATGGGATACTGACCAGAGAACTCCAGTATCCCAAAAGGCAATTCTCTGTAGGACTCCTTGTCACTGACTGGGCACAACTTTGCCATCACTTTTGAAACTGTTAAATTTGTCAGTATTTGCATGTTTTTAGAGATTTTGTCACGAAGACAACCAGTCTTGTATCCATGAAGTTCCTGTTCTGTTACAGAATAAGAAAAATAGTTCGAAGCATCTCATTATCAGCAAATGTTTCACAGGAGCCAGTGCAAATGATTATGTGAGGTCTTACAAATCCACCAACTAGATGACAACCAGTCTACCAAGTATAGTTACAGATACATGACAGCGTGATCGGATGATCCTAAAATGCTATACATTTGGTGAGATTTACAAGCAAATGGTGTTTTCCATGGGAAAAAACTCATATATATGTACAACTATATGGCTTTCTGAATAATTAGTTTTGTCCATCAATTGTTTTCCCTTGCCTTGGGTTGAGGGCTGCAAAAACTCTTAGATGCTGCCTTATCATTCTCAGAAAGTTGATTACACTATCTGGTGTAGCTTTTCTTAGTCATATCTTACATCTCAAAATGTTTTACGGCTTCATTTCACCTGAAGTGCATAGAACCAGATTGTATCATCAGGCCATCATTGGCAGTTCTACCATAGCTGGGGATTTTCATGGGGACTCCTCATGACGTTTTGATAGTACAGGAGACAGAAGTGGCAGGTGTGGTGTCATTCCCCTTAGTCGTTTTCTTGTAAATGTAAGCCATTGTCCTGTACTTTGCATCAAACTGCTGTGTTGGCACTAGCCGGGGGCGGGGCATTATTAGGACCTGAAGGTCATTCTATTAACACCTTGAATCATTGCTGGGGGCAGGGGAAAAAGAGTCTCTTCCAAAAAGAAGGAGCTCCTTCTCGTCAACTAAGCCTGGTGGAGGGAATAGTGGGGTGGCACCAGTTCTGGTCTGGAGGGACTGTTTGGGTAATGCCAGTTCCAAGCTGGAGGGAAGAGTCAGGTATTGTCTATTGCCAGGGATTTCTGAGGTGAGCAATAACCTTTCTCTTCTTGTACCCTCTGTCATTAGTATTGTTGCTGTTATCGTTCATTTTCTTATCCCATTGCTGTTTCCAGGAAATTGTTCTTATCTCAACCTATGTTCTTCACCTTTCTTGCCTCCACTTCTCCTCTCCAGCCTGCTGCAGGAAACAGGGAGAGGAGGATTCGGGAGTGAGTGAGCAGCAGCATGGTTTGGAGTTTCAGTGGGAACACTAAATTGGAAAGTACCATTCCTAAACCACAACAGCAGATCTCTAGGAGTAGAACACAAGAATTCCTTTTTTCTGATGGATACATCTCATGACTTCAACAATGCCACAGACCCTGCAAGAGACACAGAAGTAAATATTTAATTATGTATCATTATGAATGGAAAAAGGGTTGGATGCAGAGTAGACCTTGAATCTTGGGGCTGCCTTTCTAGATCTTTGAGAAAAAACATTAAGTTGCCTTTTGAATTTTAAGCTGAAAGGGAGACTTTTTGCTGCAGAGAAGATGAGGAGGTCAAGAAGAATACCAGCTTTTTCGGGTGAATTCAGACTCTTGCTAACACTTCTAGCCACCCGAGAAATTGAGCACATACATTTGTGCTGGCTTGTGTGGGGAGCATAAGGGCAAATGGCTTCCTTCATGCTCCAGCACATTTTTCACCACAGTTTCATTTATTCATAGTACTTTTTTCATTCCTATAAAAAGAGAGAGAAGCAAGTGTCATGTAGTGATTGATTTTGCATTACAGTGTATGAATTTCTGAACAAAAACTTTCTGTCAGTTCAAACACACTTCAAATGTGAATGTCAGGTTTCTTGGCTTATTTAATACTATTCTAGAGATGAAAGTCAAGAGAAGTTTTATAAAATTTCTATTGTATTTGTGAGTTAGGAAGAACTAACAGGAAAAGACAGTGAGATTGAAAACTCTATACAGGTTCTATTTCTTCTATTGTTTCATTGCATTTAGCTACTATATCTTCACTAGAAACCAAAATGTATGCTGTAAACAAAATCCGTTAATATGAAGAGTGAACATATTATTTGGTCAGAAAGGAGACTGAACTGAGGTTTGACTAGCTTACCTTGCTTTGAGTGTCTCTTTCTGCCCTCATGCATTTCAGCAGAAAAACTCTCACACATTTCAGTCACGTAGGATCAACCCCAGAAACAGGAGAACAGCAAAAGTCTTTTACAAAACAATGGAAATATGATGAAGGGAAATATCAGGATGCTTAGCTGATCTCTCAGTGAGTGGAACAAAAACAACAAATGAAAGCTCGATCTTTCAGGAAAAGGATTCTGTTTGGAAAAGGATACATTCAGCCAAAGATATCGAACTTAACAGCAGAAAGCTGTGCACTTACGGAAGAAAAACTGTCTGCTGAGAGTTAGCAGCACACCAATATCCAGGAAGCTGAACTTTGGAAATGAGTGTGCAATTCTCAGAACACTTCCTGAGAGATACAGTGGAATGGGCAGGGGCTTGAATGCACACATCTTTTAGGATGGACTGCTGTGTGGCTTTGGGGACATGTCAGGCAGTTTCTGGGAAAAAAGAACAAACCATAGGAAGCTTGAAGAATGCCATGAAATTTGTTTCATTCATATCCTGTAAAAGAAGGGTTGTTTGGTTTTGTTTTCTTTTTTTTTTCAACTCTAATTGTTTCTAAGGTCTGTTACGGTTTGTCTGTTGTCAAAGAGTTTCCTTTGTTCTGCCTCTTAAACAACCAAAACCAAAGACTTCTTGTTCCTTTTGTGAACCTATTCTCCCCTCCATGTAAAGCAGTTGTGGAAGTCCAGTTTCTGCAGACTTCCTAAGTGGCTTAAAACAACACCAAACATAATTCTGGACATGCCTTGTTTTCTACATTTTAGAAGGGGAGAAGGTGTTATTATTTCAGACAACTTAAGACCGTAACAAAACGTGAGCTCTGGTTCAATTTGAGAACGGAAAGTGAATGCTATTGTAAAGCTTAATGTTTATAGAAAAGAATGCTTTTCCTTTTCAGCCTTTTTCTTAAGTCTGAAATGTGTAAAAGGAAGTTCAAAGAGGATATACACATTAGTTCCTACTTGGTTATTTTCCATATGTGAGGTCAGTAGATTACAGTGTGTTAGTCTGAGTTCCTGAACAGCTGAAAGACTTTGAAATCACCTTCCTGAGGTTTTGAAGTATGGTATGCAAAGAAAAAGATCATTTTGAGCAGTCTTCCTGCACTGCCTCTTTACTAGGAAAGTGAGAGTAGAGTGATCTGAAATAAGAGATGAGCACAATCAAAATAATTTACAGTATCTTCTGAAGCCCACCGATTAAAGCAATGATTTACAACTCAGTAGGCTTTTTAATAACTGGCATACCTTTCAGCAGCCTTTAGGCACTACCTTCTTCTAATTGCTCATTATAGTTGAAACCTTTTGGAAGAGGGTGATCTATTGTTTCAGGGCGATTTTCAATATATCTAAGAGCTATTTTAGTGGAACCTGGTTTTGCAAAGAAAATCAGGCTGAAATACATACATTAAAAAGAAAGCTAGACTCGCATTGTTACTTCAAACTATTTTGTAGTTTAACATTTAAGTTTTGCAATTCTGCATAGTATTTTCTCTCAAAAAAGCATCAGTAATTAATCTAATGCTATGAAATCACAAAACAATTTCATCACAAAGATTGGATCAGGTTACCAGAACTGGAAAAACTCACTATTTGCATTCAAACATGCATTTCTTACGTTCGGTTCAGAAGTGAACTGAAGTTTAGGTAAGATGAGGGATTGGCAGTGAAACTACTTTCACCAGCATTTTCTTACAGAAATACATCTGACCTCATATACATATACAATATGATAGAGATGTTCTCAAGGGAAGCTTTGAGTTACTGAATGAAATAGTTGATGTCAAAATAATTTAGTTGAAAATTTTTGAAGATGCTGAGACTGGTAGAAGATCTGGGAATGTGTTTTGTAAATCAGGTTCATCACATTGTTGAAACTATTTTTGAAGTGACCAACAGTAAAGATGGGGTTTGAAAAGCGCAATTTGTGTTCAAACTGGTTTTGAGAGCTGATCAGTGTATTCTGGCTGTCATCCAGGAAACATAGATGCTGAGTAGCCTCAGTTATGAGCAGCTGGTAAGGAACACTGTGTTTATTACCTTGCCTTCTTTTAAGGCCTGCAAATACCGGTCTCTTTTACAGTTTCCCTCTGGATATTATTCTGTTTCTTCTGAGCAATTTTTTGAGATACCTGAGAGCCATTGTAATTGTATTTAGTGCTACTTTACTTTGAAATTAATATGGTGTGATTTTGTAATTATTTGTTATATAAACAAAGGAAATAAAGTTGTAAAATTCTTGTTAACCTTTTGCTTCACCCAGCAATATCCTGAAGACATACCTAATTCAAGACCAGTGAGTTTACTCAAAAGAGTTAAACTTGTTATTTAGCATGTTTCTGGATCAGGGTTTATCTTTGATTGCAAGAAATGTCTTTACCTCTGTCAAGAAAACTGCCTGTATGACCAGCTGTGCAAATTCTCCACCTGTGTGGAAGTGTCACCTGGTGTTCCCTACGATTACAGCACAACTCTTTTAAAACTACATAAGGTATGGCTAAGGACAATGAGGTGTGACATAAAAGATTCACTTGAGCATCATAAGGAATCTTATGAATTATTCACAAGTCATACTCAGATCAGAGATTATATGATTGGTGATATATGTTTAGAGGCACTTCAGTTCCATATGAGCTCTAGGCTATTCTGTAGTAATAGATTGAAATTTGTTAACTGCATAGTATAATGTACAAGTGCCACTTAAAAGAGTTTCTGAGCTATTTAAACTTCTTGGTAGTAAGGGTTCAAATCTACAAATGTATAGAAAGCAAGGGACTCAAATGCAGATGTACCTCATTCAGCAGAGAAAATTGCATCTTCTTCCTTCTCTACAGAGTATAAAGTATATCCCCCAAATTTCTGTCTTTTCTTGTGATTGTGCAGCTTGTTTAACTGTGGACAGAAATCACAAGAATTTTCATGAGCTTATGTCTTTTGGAGAAGCTTAATTCTTGCTAAAATCTCAGAGGTTTTACACAGAACTCAAATGTTGTCACATAGGTGGTAGATTAGTCCTTTTTTCTGCAGGGTTTGTTTCCCTTGTTTTCAGTGACACTCATAAGCTTAGGATCAACTCTTAAAAAGGAACTAAGAAGTGACAGTGACGCTAAGTTCAGCCTTTTTTCTTTTTCTCCTTTTCCTTAATGACTGCTGCTGAAATACTGACATATCACATATGAAAAAGAGTTTCCTTGTAACACTCTTGCCAGTGTCAAAAAGTGTTTCAAAGGCAAATAAATATAGGAGGTCACGGGTAGCATTTATCTTCGATGCTAATGTTAGAAGCTGCTTTCCCAGGATCAAAATGCCTTCAGGAGAGGAACTCTTTCAGCCAGCAATTCACAACACCTATGCTAAAAACAGGCTTTGTGAAGTTTTCCTTAAGCCATTGCTCCTCCCTATTTCCAGGAAAAATTGTGATGATTGTCCCACTGTCCAAAATTCTGTCCATTTTCTTCCAGCAAAGAAGTGTTGGATGACAAAGTAATCAGAAGCATTGAGCAGATTGAAGGCTGGAGCAATGTAGGAGTGCTGCTTCCAGTGGTGTGATTAGCTTTGGATCGGGCCATGAAACCAAACCCAGACAAAACCTCCAGGGTTTTGTCTTTGCTTGAGCAACATTTGACTTGGCTTCACTTACAGTGAGATTAGCCAGTTGTTTTTTCAATATATATGTATTTGGAAACTTTTATTTGAGGTTAGGAAACTAATGCAAAATATTGAAACCAAAAGAAATCAACTTCCAGGTCAGCGTAAAGGATATAAAAGTGATTAAGTGATTTTTCTTTTCAGTTTTCAGCTTCATCTACAAATGTCGCACCATTGGCCCAGACAGCAATTTGGCCAGGTCTAGCACAAAGCTGTGTTTTTGAAAGTGCGTTACAACTCCACAGTTTCTGTTTTCTCCCTAGAAGTGAAGAGGCTTTTTTGTGTTGCTGTTATCATCAGAGTAAATGGCACCAAGCCACAAAAACTTTATAAACCAGTTTCATTGATCTGGTTTTGTCAGTTCAACAGCTGTCTGCCGACCCCACTCCCCTTACCAGTGTCAGTGCTCTCATCACTCCAGTGTTCAAAGAAAGATAAAGACACCTTTTTTTCCTAAAAAAGAATTTGGTTCTAGGGCCAAGTGTGTACATATTTCTGTCCAAAAAAATCAAGATTTCATCTGCAATTGAATTGGCTTATCTGTATAAACTCAGGTATCGCTGGGAGAGAATCAGATGTACACTAAGAAATATGTCTTGTGAGAAAAGAACATTTCCCGGCTGTCCTGATTTGGACAGTAGGGGGCGTTACCAACACAGTAATTTATTAATTCCAAAACTTTAACTCGACAATAACCAACGAAAGAGATAACCCCTTTGCTGCTCTGGACTGGCTGCTGGGCTGTGGAGGGAAAGGAAGGAATGCTGCCTTGTGGAGGGAGGTGATGCAACAGGGTCCCCACCCTGCAGCTGTTGAAAAATAAAGATAATGAAAGGAAATCCTGGGGGATTCCAAGGGGAAGAGATACTACTGCTTGGAGCTGTGTGGTCCTCAGCACTGCACTGCCTCCACTGTTGGTCCAGCCACACTGATGCCCGGGCCGAGGGAGAGAGCTGAGAGGGCAAGGGAGCAGAGCCAAGAGCCGGGAGCTGACAGGGGAGCCGAGAGGGAGCTGGGATGAAAGCCGAGATGGAAAGAGTGAGAAAACTTCTGTCCCTAGCTCTTTTATAAGGTGCTAGATGTTGGTTTTTCTCATGCATATTGCCTCCCCATTGGATGGCAGC
This sequence comes from Neodrepanis coruscans, assembly GCA_013400695.1. Lineage (NCBI taxonomy): Eukaryota > Metazoa > Chordata > Aves > Passeriformes > Philepittidae > Neodrepanis > Neodrepanis coruscans. The sequence continues at coordinate 6,053 of VYZS01003534.1, read as the reverse complement.
GCAGGTTGTCGCCCCCTTCCAAGACTCCACCGTGAGGCAATATGGTGGCATTCCTGTGAGAATGCCTCGTGGTTGCACTTCACCAGGAGGAGGTACTGCCGCTGCCACCCTGCCAGCACTGTGGGGCATCTGGGGGCCCAGTGACACCATGATATGGGTCCACTCTGGACTGCACAGTGGCGCTGGCCTGGGGACTGGCCCTGCCCCATGCACTGGCCACCACCACCACAGGGGCCCGGAGGGGCCCCAGGGCACCGCCAGCAGGTGACACCCCTGGCTGCAGCCTCAGGCAGCTGGCACCACACCCGCCATGCCTCGTGGGGCGGTGGTGCCACCCTGCCACCGCTCTGGCTCCAGCCCAACACAGGCCAGGAGCCATGACCCAAGTGGCAGCAGTGGTGCTCTCGGCCCCACTCCACCCATGCCACTGGTGCCCCATGCCACTTCACCCCCGCTGCAGCCAATTCTCCACCCACAGACCTGAGGGGCCACGCTGCCCTGACTTCCCAGCCCCACTCATTCATCCTTCTCTTAGGAAACACAAGAAAGAATGTTCAAAGCACCCCCTGTTCCCCCATGGATCGGGCAGTCTCACAGAGAAGCCCGGATGGACATGTGAGGTCAAGAGAAGGAAAAAAGGTTTTAAAAAGAAAACATTTTCCCTACCCCATAACACCAGCATAAAGAGGTTTTTAAAACATATTTGTTATTTTTCTCTAAAACTTCTTCACTTCTCCACAGAGAAGAAAGGCAAGTTCAGCAGTAGTACTCATTAAATTTGTAGCCCTCTCTGTCCTTAGTAGTATATTGAAAAGAATAAAGCAACTGAACTAAGTTATTCAGATGAAGACACTCCTGAACAGAGTAAGTTAAAAAGACTGATAACTAAAATTGCGCTGTTCAGCCACATGCTACTCTAAAATGCTGCTCTGTTTTCATTGGAGCATGTTTTGCAACACCAGTTGTGTATGACAGAAAAGGATTTAAAGTTTCTCTTTTCACATAGTTCAGATGAATTCCGATACCATGTCCTATTCCGGGCAGATTTTGAACCTTTTTCATGAAGAGAAAAGCTAGACTTGTGTGGTTATCCCATCCCATCCCATCCCATACAAGTGTACTAGGCCAGCTTCTCCTCTAGGTTGTAATAAATATTGCATGCTTTTTTATGAAAACAGAAGACTGGATAGAAGAGACATAGGAAGATTAAGTCTGCATTAATTTAAAGTATTTCCTCCTTATTGTGGTAACACTGAATGTCTATGCACAACAAAACCAGAATTCTTCTATTAGTGTGAATCTTTGGGTGTCCATCTCCCCCATTTGATCTTTGGCCATAATAACATGGAGCTGTACTGTGAGTACCTGCTATATTGAAAGCTGAAGTTCAGTCTAACTGAATTTTTCCTTTAGTTTTTTTTAAATGAAAAGAAATAAGTTTTTAGATGCTCTACACAACCACTTGGTTTCAAGCATTTAAATCATACTGACATGATCTACTCACTCCACAAACAGACCACTGGTATCTGAAAATTCTTAACTTCTTCTAACTGGAGATAAATATTATATGTTGTTTCCCGGTAAAGTTTATTTTTTCAAATATTTAACTACTGTGTAAGGTAATCATACAAGCCATCAGTCACTTATCACAAATATTCATGGAAAATCTGATTCTGTGCTGAGCTGTAGTCTATCAGTGACTTTAATAAATGTTAAATTTTGTTTTCTTAACTATAGCCAAGAAAATTAATCGTCTCTCAAGAAATTAATTCAAAAAATTTTTCCCATGATTTTTTTTCCAAATTTCAGACTTTGTAATTAGTTACTGATTAAACGCTGCTATGCAACCCATATGGGCATTTGTTATTTCAAATAGGCTAAAAAAACACGATAAATTTATTTTTATTACAAGTTAGCTTGACATTTCTCTGTACCAGAGTCCAGAACACATTAAAATACAGACAATCTCCCAAAAATTCTTTTAAAAATGGTTGATTTTGGTTCTTCGTGTTCTCAGGGGGACATAAGAACTAGGCACAAACACTCTTCACATTCACTGTATTTAATGTGTGTGTATTTAATGTAGTAAGACCTTAGGAAGTTGTTCTCTTGTATGACACCCCGTGGTCACTACAGCCAAGGCTGCCCTAGAGCCCTGCATTTCCCACCAACTCCTCCTTCTTGGTGGACACAAGGTCCAGAATTTGTCCTCAAGGTCCTTGTTGGCTCCTCAATCGTTTGTGTAAGGGAGTTGCCATAGATGCATTCAAGGAACCTCCAGGACTGCCTGTGCCGTCATGACTCTCCAACAGATATCCAGGTGATTGAAATTCCCCAGGAGGACCAGAGCTTGTGAGTATGAGGCCAGTGCTATCTGCATAGAGGGTTTCATCTGCATCATCCTTCTGGTCACATGGTCTGCAGCAGACTCCCACTCTAACACCTGGTGTCCTTGCCCTCCCCTTAATCTTCACTCATGAGCTCTAGGCTGGCTCCTCATCCTTCCCTGGGCAGAGTTCCAAGCTCTCCAGATGGTCACTGACATAGATGGCTATACCCCTTCCTCATGTGCATGGCCTATCTTTCTTAGAAAGCCTAAAACCTTTCATTCCAATCCTCCAGTCATAGCTGCCAGCCCACCATGTTTCTCTGATGCCAGTAGTATCTTACCCATGTAGGCATGCACATGTCTCTAATTCCTCTTTTTTATTTCCCAGACTATGTGCATTTGTGTATAGGTGACTGACCTGGGCCCTGGATAAAGGTGACTCATTGGCTGTAGTATCTGGAATACCTCTGCACTATTCTGGGCATCCATTACAGGTGTTGGCACCCAGCTGGCAGGATTGGGATGGATAGGTGCCCTTCCCTGACAAATCTTGATCTGGATTATGTGTATTTGAGGCTGTGAAAACAATATGCCATAGTTTAATAGATCTGCTTTGTGGAATGTTTTGAAAAGCATTTCTGAAGTATCTTATTGGTATAAGACAACAATTTTTTAATGGTTTCAGTGGTGTTTATTTGCTGCTTAGGGTCTGTGTGACATGCTGAATGCCACAGGCTCTGTTCACACTTCTGTGAATCTCTAGTGCTACCCATGTTCTTGGGACTTGAATGACAAAGGAATAAAATAAACAGCTCATTTTGGCTGGAATTTAATTTAATTAAAAATATTAAACATATGAATACTTCCCTTAAGGTCTGTGGAAACATTAAGTTTTTAAAATAAGAAACATACTTAATTACCTCTTAAAATGGTAACTTTACAAAATCATTTACTTTAAAAATTCTGCTTATCAGGAATACAAACAATATTGACAGTGCCCTTTAAATGGATCATGTAGCACCACTATGTGGAAAAGACAGGGGAAACAGCCAGGCTGAAAATGCAGCCAAAGACAAAACATTCCTCTGGTGATGTGTGGTGCAAGCTAAAGGTATTCAGCACCACACAAGATCAGGCCTTGTATGATTAAATTGCTGTAAAAACCCATGGAAACAGATCCTTAAATAATAAAGTGAAAGGCGAGATAGGAAAGTTGGGTGGGAATAAAACTAACTCCATGCATTAGAAAGGCTATTGTTTGAGTTCCCAGTATTTAACATTTGGGTTCGCAGTGCGGCGACTGAATTCAGCAGCCGTGTTGTTTTGGCCAGTGATTTAATGGGAATGTCGACCTAAGTAACAACACTGTGGTATGTAAAACTCAGGTCAGGCACGTCTCTGATTTCTGACTACTTTTTCTCTTAGGTCGTGTTTATTTTCTTCCCAGAAATTATGGCAATATTTGAATTTATTCAATCTTGTGGTAGTCTCGTACTGAATATTCTAATGCCTCTTGTTGAACCTGACCCACATCTTATCCCTTCATGTAAATAAGTCATTTAGACCTAAGCCTTAAACCCTCTTCTTAAGGCTGAATGAACTGGACTGAAGCAACACAGTATGTTCTTACATGGAGTGGAGCACAACACGAATGTTCTTTGACCTTGAAATAGTGCTTGCCATACTACATAACATTGTTACTGTTTGGAAGGTGCACACACAACTTGTTTCCAGTTTCATCCTTTCTGGGGTTGCATGAGGAGGAGCAGCTGATATGCCAGTGAGCAGAGGGCCAGCAGGGCATGGAGAAGTTTGTCTTGTCTCATATTCAGCAACAGTCTTATATGTCAGCAGGGGTACCATTCACTCCTTGCAATGTGTTTCTAAAATGTGGGTTCATAAGATGGCATGAAGTGGATGTGGCTCTTCATTTCATTCCTGTAGATTGATGGTCACACCTCTGATAGATCTGGGTGTTTGCATAACATGGGTAGCCATGGCCAATCTGCTTCATCTGGGAACTCAGCGAAAAATTAGAAAATAAGGGAGTTGGTTGAAATTATCTTCAGGAAACTTATTTGACTCCTGTCAGAAATGCAATCAGTGTAGAGGGGATATAAGATACTTATTGCAGTTTAGATTCTTAAGGTGAGAAAGACTTTATTCTCCACTGAACTGTAGGAAACAGCCTCCTTCACAGGCAGGGCTTTTTTTTTAGTGGATAAAGAAAATACACATTACAATAATTTTGCAAGTAAACTTTCTTCTCCATCAGGCCGTAAGTATTTTGTCTTTCAGACACAGTGTCAAAGTTTTGATATTATTTGTATTTCTGAGGTGATGCTTGGTATCCCCAGACATAATTTAAGGCTTTTTGGTCTAGACACAATAAATGTACACAGTAGAAAGATATTTCTTCTCCCTCTAAATAATTACCTCCTTACCAAATTTATAGCACCAACATTCCATCAGAAAGCAACTAGATTTACATGCTTTTCTGCATGTTACCTGCCTGTTAAATGGTGTAAGCAGTCACCAGGTGATGACGTGCTGAAAAACTGTGATAAATACAATTCAACTCACACACATCTGAATGGTATCATTCAGATATTTCAGGAAGTACTATTATTAACTCCCAGTTTATTGTGAGTCATTTAATTCTTGTGTATTTTATCCTAATTTTATCCCTGCAATTCTTTATGAAAAGTTCATACATGCATATCTTTATGGTTTCTAACAACCTGTTTGCAAGCTTAAACTGTATTAGATGTAACAACCTGAATGATTTAATGACAAAAAATGAAGTAATGAAAGATGCTCATTGTTATACTATCTGGTAAATGAGAATTTAGCTTAAAGATTTTGGGAAATAGTAGGAGAATTGATAGTATTGATATGGAGTGTGCAGCACATTAAAATGTATGTGTAAGAAAATTGTGGTCAGATTCTTAGCATAAGAGCAAATCTGATACATGAATCTCTTTCACTGCCAGCAAGAAATAAGGAATAGGGAAAGCTAAACATAAAACAGGTTTCACTGTTTTGGCTTTTGTGCTTAGATCAAGATTGAAGAGCCCTGTGTAATCTATCTATAGGTTAATCGACTTTGAAGTATTGCATTTTCCATAAGAAAGGCAATTTCATCATGACCAATGTCAGCTATTAAATGTCCCCAAATACATATAAACGTATTAGTCCATATTATTAACACGGAAGCAGGTGTTTGCTGAAAAAAAACCCAAACCCACAGAAATCCTCTCAGAAAGAAACATTGTATTAGAGGTCTTAGAAATTTATACCATATCACTGTGACATCAGTGTTCTCTCTGTTTGGAGGGACTTTTTTTTATGATCACAACAACCTTCGAATTTTGTTTCATATATTGATGAAATAATATATGCAGAAACGGTGTATTGTAATCACACGGGCCTTTAAATAAAACGAAAACTTCAATTAACAGTCAGGTTCTTTATACTTGCAACTTGAATATAGCCATGCTGGAATTTACCTCCAGTATAAAAATGGGAAAAGCCTGATCCTTGATATTTAGTGTTTCGTGCTTCTAAACATTTAAAACACACAGTCAGATGGCAAATTTGAGGGGTGTGTGGGGAAAAAGAAGAACTTTGCTTTTTTTTTTTTTTTTCTTAAAATTATTTTGTTCTGTGAGGAAGCAGTTTCTGGATTCATTGCAAAGGAAAGGTAGGTGTGGTGGTTTTACCA
>VYZS01003531.1:1514-14912 GCA_013400695.1 Neodrepanis coruscans | reverse complement strand
CACACAAAACTGCCTACAAAAATGGCTAAGGTATATAAACCAAATGGAGATGGAACGAATATGTTGTACACATTCAATGTACACGTTATCATTCAATAAGCCAATGATAATATTGATTTCAAAATTTCCACATGGTATTCTTTGCAAACTACTATTAATTCTCCTCAAATCTTGCCATATCTTTGCATCTTACAGAAACAAAAGCCTTCTCAAAGTACTATTGGAATATTTTACAATACATCTTAAAGGCTGATGAAAATAATGCACATACTAACCAGGTAATAAGTGTGTCAACCATGGTAAAAATTATCAATTTTCCACAAGTTGCAGAAGATATGTCATATTATTTTAGTGATGAATATCTCAATACCAAGGTTCTAATAAAGAGTGGCCATTAAACAGAATTGAGCATACACAAAACACTGAGTACTAAAATTAGTGTCTGTTTCCATAAATTCACTTATCAGCAATACTCTCTCAGGGAAGGTACCCAGTCATTCTAAAAGCTATATAAAACAACAATAATCAAAGAGAAGAAAAAAATAAAGGACAAGCACTGTGTCACTTACCAGCCTTTGCTGGTTCACAGTACTGCATCACAAAGAGTATAACTCTTATGTGTAAAAGAACAATAGATACTATATTACAGATTAGTATACAAAACTTAAAAAACCCAAAAATGAGATCTACATGAAACGAGTCTACAAAGAAGTGATACTTGCATATTCTGGCATGGTTTCCATCCTCAGCAAGATTTAGAAGTGGTAAACTACCCTTTAAAAACTGGAAGTTGTTCTCACCCTTCCACCAGGGAGTAAGTTAGACTGATTCTTCAAACCAGCCTAGAAATGCTTCATAAAATTGTACCTCTTGAAGCCTTGGCAGTGGACAGAATGGCACTAATCATGAAATTCCCACCAAAAATCTTCACATATTTTTAGAAACCTCTCACAAATTACTGTGCTGATCTTGTGACTGCAACGTGCATTTCCTGAATGAGATTTAAGTTCTCTACTGGACATTTAAAAAGAAAAATGGCTATGGATAAATATGGAGTCATGCTATCCACTGCAGAAAAATCTGTCAAACACAGGAAATCCTTTTTGTGTAGTTATTGAGCTTGGGGGTGAATGCATTTTACTTCTTGATAAAATATAAAAAATAATATTCAGGTTCAAAACGATGTTGTATTTCATATGATATCTGCATTTTTGAGCAGAACTCTCATGTCATCAGAGAATCAACTTCCGCAATATGCTTTTCGTTTCCTTCTCTGTATAGAACAGGGAGGCATGAAGCAAGCCTCTGACTTAGCCTCTGATCTACATACATTTTTTTTTTTTTGCTTGTTTGACAATTTATTATGCCCAGACAGAAGCAGCTCATTGTGTCACAGGACTTCCACAAACTGTTCTGCAGTCTGAGGTTTTTTCCTTTGGCAGCAGAAAAACAAGAAACAGTTCCAAAAATCACATACAGAAAAAGCTAGATAAAGCACTGATTTCTTTTGTTGCTGTTGATAGCCAGTAGACTGTTTCAAATATGAAAGAAACCATTATACAAAAATCAAATGAAAAGGAAATGAGAAAAGTTTTGAAAGAAAATATGATTTTGCAATTATATGTGATTACCTGTGCCTTTATGTATTACATTGCAAAGTTGTTATTTTCTGACTTTTATAAATCAGGCAGGACATATTTATTAGGAATTTTAATTATGCATTTACACACCTTCAGTCACACATAGATTGTATGTTTCCAGTGTATAGATTTTCGTGATAGATTTTCCATATGAAATAGTGTATTGGTCATGAGCCTAATGGAAATAAAATATCAATGCCTTCTCCATGTATTCATTCTGCCTTGTAATTGGTATTTACAAGCTAGTGATCATTCTCTTACAGACCAAAAAAATATAATGGCAAACATTAGATGCTTTATAATTTGTATCCACCTGTCCTTACCACTGTATTCTTATGTAGTTTAAAATTTAGCAGTCTGAGCTGGGTTGTAGATGGTTCTGATGGTTTTGCTTTATATTTTTTTTCATGGCCTTTTGTTCTTCAGTCACAAATAACTTTTTAACATTTTCTTCCATGCTAAGCAAATATTAACTTGTCAGCTTGTAACTAAATTTCACCAAGCTTTTGCTACTGTGCTTAATTCTAAAACACCTTGACAATTAAAATGTGTGTCTCCCGGAAAATGAATATTACAACCACAAAATAATATAGTCCAACAGTGAATAATGAATAGCTAATAAAATATTAAACAAGAAGTATGTAAAAAATGCAGTTTAGCTGTCATTAAAAGATCACACTCTCTTCCCTTCTTCTGTTACATATGGTTTCCTACAGCAAACAACAGAACTCATATCTTTAGCTATAAAGAGATGTGACAATTGGTTTCATGCCTTTGAGACATTATAGGAATCCTAATGAAAACTAAATGTTTCTTTGATACAGTAATAATAAAGTGCATTTGTGTTTGCACAGAGAAAGTAAATGATTTTGATTCTTAAATAACCATTTATTTTATATCTACATATTTCTATATTCCATGTACCTAAAAATGTTAAAGACTATGAAAAAAAGAAATGGTCCATGGAACCTCAGCCCCAAAAAGGCTGTAACTACATAGCCTTCCCATGTCTGGGAAGAGCACAATTTCTGAAAAAAATGTCAACTGAGCCTTTGGATCCCTTCTACTGGGGTGCTGCTGCCCACTTACCTTCGCTCACATCACAGTGAGCTTTGGCACAGTAAAAACTCCTGATTTCTGTGCTTAACAGTAAGCCTTAAGAGCATAAATTTTAACACAGGGAAGAACTGATGTCATTCCATTTACTTACTCAAACTGCTCAAAAAGCAGTTGTATGCCAAACAACTTTGGCAGACTTTTCAGATTAATAGAAATAGCACTGGATTCATCTCATGATTCTAGCACTAAGTATTCAACTCTATCAATATTTCTTATAAGCTATCTGTCAAGCTACTAATAATCTAACTACTTTTTATCAAGAAAACAACAGTTAAGAGATGACACATCAATGTGTGCTTTGTACCATAAAACAGTAGTTACACGTTAGATCACCTGCTGAGATGCAGAGAAATTCAGGCTAAGGCCCCTTCATAGCCTGATAGGAGATAAACCTATATCCCCAAAAGATTTCATAGTCAGTGGAACATCAGTTATTCTGGCTGAGCTACCACCAGAGCTGATCCTTTTTGTATGGTGAACAAAGAGGTTTATTCCATCAGAGGCACACAGAAAGAGAACTTTCAAGATGTTCCAATACTTCATTCATTTTACAGAGCTGGGCCTGATCAGCCTCGAGATGAGACAACCAAGAGCGGACCTCATCACTGTCTATAAGTATCTGAAGGGAGGGTATCAGAAGGATGGAACCAGGCTCTTCTTGGTGACATCAAGCAATAGAGTAAGAGGCAGAAATGGATGCACAGGATGTTTCACCTGAATATGAGGAAGGACTTCTTAACTGTGCAGGTGACCATGCACTGAAACCAATTGTCCAGAGAGCTTGTGGAGTCTCCCTCATTGGAGATATTCCAGAATTGCCTGGACACAATCCTATGCAGTGCTCTTTGGGATGACCCTGACTGAGCAGGGAAGTTGGACCAGATGACCCAGATGACTGTGGATCCTTTCAACTTCACCCATTCTGTGATTCTGAGATTCTGTGATTTCTGTGGGTTACTGTTAGGCCTCCTTCCCTGCCCGTTTCTAGGCATCCTCCTAGAAACACAGTTTGGAAAACTTTTTGATTTGAAAGAATCAGTAGACTCTCCTGTTCTCCCCTGCTCCCATTCTCTCTCTTGGGGGAAAAGATGTCTCATGGGCCTTCCCATTGCATCTTATCACAAGTGCACCACTCTGACACTCTAGACTAATCTGCCTCAAATCTGTTCTGCGTTGGAACTGTTCTGCCCTAGGACCAGCCCTGTCTGTAAAGGTCGCACTCATCCTGGTACAATGTCATAGCTCAGGACTTCTTTGTCACTTAATAGTTAAATGAAACACATTACCAGAAATATTACTAAAATTAGCAATTACCTCTGTCATCTTGCCTAGCATCTTCACCTATGAGCTTCAAAAAAATCTTATTAATAATGAATACCACAGACAAAAAAACAGAAATAATATTAATACATATTTATCAGTTTTGAAAAATTTCAGATCCATTTATTATCATTGTGAAGCTGTTAAAATAGATGAAAAAGAGCACTGTATAAAAATTTCAGATTGAAGTCACGTTTTTCCTCTCAGCCAAAAGAATTCACAGTTGTCACCAGTAACTAGAATGCATTTCAGTGGGCCCACCAAAATGAACTGTTCATTTTGGACAAAGCATCTGTTTATGAAAGCACAGCAATTTAGCAGTCCTACTCAGAGTAAGGATCTAAAAAAAAAGTGTTATCTCCATCTCCAGTTTCAGGGTAGAAAATTGATGCAAGACAGTTTTGCAGATTAAAGATGATTGAGTGACTGCTATGCTGCACTCCTCAGGCAGCAGTGAAGGTCCGCTTAAGCAAGATTTGGACTAGGATCAAGTCCTAGTAGAAATCTAGACATGATAGTTTGAGAGGTGAATAGAACCTAAATCCTGTAGAAGATGCAGTGAAAATACAGAGGCAATGATCCCATTGCCATGGTGTTCCATGGTGATCCATTGTGATCTCAGTGCTACCAGGGATAGACGAGACAAATATTGGTCTCTATATGAGTCCTGGTTTAGGACAATATTAGGTGTTATCAATGGACGAGAGACGTACAGAAAAGGCAACAATTTATTGAACGTATGAGGGAATGTGAGTATGGATGGGCGTAAGGATGTAGATATGAATGTACCGATATGAATCTGTTATTGAGGTGGTGAACCAAAGAGAAAGGAAAAACAACAATAACCAATGTCCTTGGAAAACACAGTTGTTCCTTATGCCCCCGGTGATTGCATTGTGATGTGGTGCAGGAGCTGTAATCACGCCGCAGGAGCCCCTTTGGAGCACAGGGGGTGGGGGGGATGTGCAGTCACTCTGTTACCGCCAGCAGGGGGCTCTGTGTATCCTTCGGGACAGGTCCGGAAGGAAAGGAGCCACCTGTGAGCAGGGAAGGGAAAATGGTGGATGCCAAGACCGGGAATAAAAGCTCTCGCAGAGGGAATGGCTAGCAGGGCCCAGTTCAAGCACTGAGAGGGATGAGGGGGGCCCCCCAGGAACACAGGGGAGGCTTAGAGGTGGGGGCACACGAACCAGAACCTCGGTGGAGAAGCTGCCGTGTTCCAGAGGCTGCAGCATCTGTGAAGAGGTTTTCTCAGGGGTCTTCTCAGCTGGAAACTGTGCCGACCTCAGGAATCCATAGGGAGAGGTGGGGTTAGCAGGAGCTATGCTGGTTTTCGGGGCAAGCAGGGCTGAAAGGGACCGCTCTGTATCACAGCTAAAACAGAGCAAGGGTTGGTTCCCCAGTTCTCTTATAATCCCAGTCCACTCCCAGAGGTCCCTGCGTGGCCTTGGGAGTCTCCACCTTCCTTCCCAGGTATCCCCCAAGCCCCCAGGGGGCTGATGGGAAACCGAGGAAAAGAGATATCTCTGGTACTCTACTGGGCTGTCCCCACCCCTTACTAATCTGAGGAGAGGAAAGAAGTTATTTTTAATTTTTGTCTTCCTCTTTAGTCCCCAAACCACCACAATATGGCACTATCTCTAGGGAAGAAGACCTTTAAATAATCTTTGGAGCATAGTAGAGAAGCTGAATCAGATGTCTGCTATGCTCATTCTTCAGTTTCTTTCCCCAAGGACAGCAGTATGCGGAGTATACCATCTCCTTTTATGTTTGCTGAATTCTTTGGCTTAAACTGGGCCCTAGGAAAAAGAGGCAAAACCTGTGCTCTCGCTGGACGACGCCGATGCCGCTGGGCTCCAGGTGCGCCCTTGCTCGGGGCCCGGGGCTTCCCCCGGCCACCTGGCGCCATGTCCAAGAGGAGAGACGCAGCCCGGGAGCGAGATTGGCTGCCAGGGCCGCTGGCGCAGGGCGAAGCCGCCGCTCTCACCAGGGCTGAAGGGCGTGGAAGAACCGGCGCCGGGCGCCAGGCGGCCCCCCCGGTCCGAGCAGACGGGGGGGAGGGGAAAGGGTCGTTCCCCCCCACTCCTCGCCCAGCCGGCGGCCCGCGCAACAGCAACAGAGACCGTTTTTACTTTCGGTTTTAACCCTACAACATATGGTTATGTGCAGTATGGAGTTTACCTTGATATAGAATCTGATCTGTTGCTCAGAGGTGCCTGATAAAGTAAAAAGAAGAATTGCAGTTCATAAAGGTATAAACAGGATGATTTTCTGCTCTCTGTCTAGAGTTGTACCAGAGCAGAAACTAGAGCCGAGCAAACAGTGTAGAAAATACAACAGTATTTATTTCAAATCAGTCCAAGATAGCTCACATTGAACTTTTTGCATAAGACAAAATCTCTCCTGTAAAAGGATAATAAAAAGAACAAAAAAATAGAGTTGTATGAAAATCATGTAATGAAGGGAAATGATGTAAAGGGAAAACTGTTTTTACTCCTATGACCACGGGAACATAGATATCTTGTAACCGATGATTACCTGGAAAGAACGGATGGGTTGAATATGTGTTCTGAATATGCAACACAGTGAATCAGTCAAGTAAAGCATACTATTTTTTTTTCAAAAGATGAGGTAAATTCCATAGACCAGTGCTTTATACAGCTCTGTTTGAAAGGGAAAAAACTACTATTGCCAGTATAGTTTATTTTATCAGAAGAAAAAATAAATAAATTACAGCACAACAATTTCCTTTCCTGGCACAGGCTATCTGTACAGAAAAAGCATTTGCCGCTAAAGCTGCACCAGCTCAGCTACATCTACAAACCTGAGACAGGCATAATCACTCTGAAAGTTGCTTCTGGGGAAAAGGTGTCCTTCATGTTCTCAAACTGAAATACTTTCCTAACTTAATTGCAATTCAGTCTTTATAAAGTAACAAATGGCACCACCACAACAGGCAAAATAAGTCATGAAGAAAGCAGTCGTTGTTACTAAAAATACCTAGAATATAAAGTCAAGAACAGGTGAATAAAGTAAACAGTCAAGAAGAAATGCTTCATTCTTGTTAAAGTTGCTGTCTATGCCTAATATTGCATTGCTCTGCACATGATTTTGCCTCAGGAATTTTTCAGTTACTAAACAGGTGAAAATGAAAGAAAAAAAAATCCTAGAAAAGGCAACTGAGACTGCAACTTAGAAGAAAATATTAATGCAATATTTTCCTCTCCCTCTCCCCTACATTTGCTAACTAAATATATTGTATATTGCTAACTAAATGGGTTGACTTCACTTTGTTGGAAAATGTGATAGACATGTCATGCAAGTCATTAATAAGTCTCTGGTAAATGATAAGTTATATTTTTCAGGTTTTCAAACATTAAATAAAGGCAGGGTGTTATTAATTGCTTCCTATCAACCCTTCTGTATTTATACCTTCTGTCTAAAAAAACTACCAGGGAGTGAGTGAAAACAAAACTAACTGGACTGGAACAACTAGTCACATACAACAAATAACAAACAGTAAAAAAAATCTGCCACTTCTGTGCCAGTGGTGAATCATTAAGAATAACTGTCTATGAGAAGTTGCTTTTATCTCAAAATCATGTTGTGGGTCAGTAGGATCCCAAAATTCAAGACAAAAAAGTCAGGTTTAGTACAGAATCCTCCTTGGCCGAATATTTGCAAACACTTAGGGTCAGATACCGTCTGCTTCATGCTAGTCTTGATTACTGTGATAGGGTAATATGGCCATGAAGAAACACTAGAACAATATAAGCCCTCAAAACATCCCTTGTTGCCCATCTATGTCTACAAATATCTGTGTTGGAATTTGTGATCCAAGTTCTTTTAAAATTTGGGTTGATATTTAAATGTTTTTAGGAAAAATCCAAGACATTAACCATGGTCCTGAATAACATTCGAGACAATTGTATTGGGCCTGGCAGAGATGGGGTTCATTTTTCCATAGCAGCCCTCACAGGGCTGTGCTTTGCATTGGTATCTGGAAAGACACTAGTAATGCACCAGTGTTTTGGCTACTGCTGAGCAGCACCAGGACAGCATCAGCACTGTTTCTCAACATTCCCTCCATCAAGGGGCTGGGGGTGGTCAAGATCCTGGGAGGGGACACAAATAGCCCAGCTGACCCAAATTAACTGAAGGGATATTCCACACCACATGATGTCAGCTCAGTTATAAAAGCTTAGGAGAGAGGAAGGGGACTTCTGTTATTTACAATGTTTGCCTTCCAGAACCACTACAGGTGCTGAAGCCCTGCTTCCCAGGAAGTAGCTGAATATCATTCTCTGGTGGGAAGCAGAGAATAAACCTTTCTATTTTCCTCTTTGCTTTTACACACAAAAACTTTCTCTTTTGCTTTAGTAAACTGCCTTATCTCAACCTACAAAACATTTTCCATCTTATTCTCTTTTCCCCTGGGATGGAGAGTGATAGCAATTTGATGGGTGCCTGGCACCAGCCAAGGGCAACCCACCACAGCAATACAACTTTTGCTGGTTTCCCACTGTCAGAAGGCATGTGAGGCTATCTTCAATGTGATAAATATAGGGTCAAAACAGCAACTGTCCTTTTTCCACAACTGAATTGATACACTGGAGCTATGCTTCCCAGAAATACTTTCAAAGGAGGAAATAATTTTATCTTGTGAGAGAAACTATCAGTTGTACTGGTTTGCACTATAAAGTAGGAGAAAGAGTCCTTCCAAGTTCTGTGTGGCAGCTGCTCAAAGAAAGGAAACTATAAATGCATAATAATTATGTGTAAATAAATAAGTCATATAAATCTTATCTTTTAAATAATGCACTTGCTTTTTTTAATTACGTAAGTTCTGGCCAAGGATAAAATTAAAGAATTATCAGTGAAAGAGGTGTCTTAAATCAGAACCATAAAATTCGATGTAGAAATAACTGTGAAGAGACACGTAACACTACACACTGGTCTCAGAGTTTTTAGAGAGCATCATTTCCTTCTGTCAAAAATCATGATTACGGGTATATAAACATGGTTTCCAGAGGAAAGGAAGAATGTTCTCTTCTCAGTTTGTCAGACTGCTCAGGTATACATCCAAATGAGTCTGCTGGAACCACAAGAACAATACAAATTTACTTTTATTGATAATGGTTAATGACATTTTTTTGTGTGTTCTAAAGAAAAACTGGGAAAAAATGGTGTTTTCAATGTTCTAAAGTAAAGCAGTAACTTCTTATGGAAGAAATTAACAATTTCTATTTACAAGTTTTCTTTTTTCCTACTTTGAAAGAGGGTCAGAGCTTGTCTACAAGAAGACTAAGGATATAGCTCTTCACAATTTCTATGCCCTGAGCCACTGTGGTTCAAAGGCTTAATAGAGAAGATGACCACCAGTTTACACTAATATTCTCACACACTGAATATTTTATAGCAGGGAAATCCCTCAATTCTTTTACTTAATATAACTACATCTGGACTTCTCTACAGAAGGTAAAATAAATACCAAAATGACACTAGAGGAGAAACCTTCTGATATCCCTTGTTTTTCTGCCAGAAATTTTTCAGTTGACACAAAAACATTAAAATACATTTTCTAATAAATAATTTTTCAGGGTATTTTGTTTTCTTCTAAAAAGAATCACAGGTTTGAATAGACATTTGGAGGTCAGCTGGCCTTGAGAGTTGCTCAAATGGCCAACTTTTTTTAGGCTTACATCCTGTAGTAGTCCCTCATCAATAAAGAAAAAATATGAATCTAGAATAAGTTTGATATCTTGCAGTAAAAAAATCCCTACAACAAGCAGAAGAACTGATGAGGTAAGCTAGAGTTATTCCCCAGGGGTAGATAAAGAGATTATAAACAGCTATATGATGCACATGTTAACAAGATGTAAACTATTGAGTAATGAAAGATATGTCCACAGATGTGGTTCAGTATTTCTAGGACTCAGAAAAATATTTCTGAAAAAAAAAAGTAACATACAACAGGATCATTCAGCAGATGGGAGGCATTAGCACACCACAGTCATTCAATAAGCTTGCAACGTGTTGTTCCATCTCTAAAGCTCAGATTCGTTGTCTCATTTAATACAATAGGAAGGTTAGGTCATTGTCTTATAAAGTGGGGAGCAGAGCACTTATTCCATTCTTCTAAGTGCAAGGTTTTTTAACTGTCTACTAAATTGTTACATTTTGTTAATTTTAAACAATTCACAACAATAAGTGCTCTATGAGGCATCAGGCACTAAAAACCTCCAGTGGCTGCTAAACCCAGCAATCATAACAAGTATATCAGAGCTATGGCTATGCTAGAAACCTGCAAAATTTTGCAAAAACTACTAAATATTCATATTCTTTTTTTTTCTTTTAAGAGACTTTATTCTAGTTCAAAGCTGAATATAAACCTACAAAACAAGGGAAGGCTGATATTAGAATAGTGTATACATGTCTGGTGTTTTCGGCAAGAGATATTAAAAGATGTAGGAAAAGATGCAAAAAATTATTGCAAAAGAGCTATAGGGTTGATCTCAGGTCTGGAATAAAAATACCTTGCACTGACAGATTTAGAGCATACAATTTGTTGAGTCTGTCAAAAGAAATAGGAACTGGAACTTGATTATAGCATAGTACTGCTTTGATAGGAAGAAAATAAGTACAAACACCTTTATAATCTGCAAAAAAACAAACAGCAGTTATGGGCTGAAACTAAGCAAATTAATATCTAAAAATCCAGCATGTATTTTTTAATTCACCTTCCAGATGAAAGGGATTATATTGTGTCCGTCTTCATAAATTGCCACCACATCTGGCACAGAAGCAGATTCATTATCTCAGAAGTAATGTCTTAGAAATTTCTAAGTCTCTTCAAGATGCCAAAAAAGCAACTAGAAGAGAAAGACTCTGTAGATTCACCCCAAGGAGGGAAAGACATGCACTCAGCTCCCATCAGACTCTACTAAATCCTTACTGGAGGAGTAAGGATTTTTGGTCTAATGATAAGGAAAAGCTTCTTTTACAGCTAACATTCTACTAGACACCAAAAATCTGAATTAGAGATAAAAGTCCATAGGAATACAAGATGTTTCTACTACTTGCAGAACTAAAGCAGCTAAAAACGATGATTAAACTCTAGAGAAAAATAAAAAGAGAAGAAATGTACTGCCTTAATTTGTCAGTATTTCCTATGGGGTCATGTCAGGTTAGGTTTTTTATGCATGCATGTCTGCTGGACAGTCCTACATCTACACCGAAAGGATAGAGGAATGGAAAAAAGAAGTATCACAACTGAAGAGTTAGTATGCCACTAGAAAAGGTATGAGAATAATTCTCTAAAGGGGCTAAAAAAAATAGAACAATGGGCTATTGTCCATCTCAGTGAGATGTGTAGTCATGTACACCCCAAGACTGTGGTTAAACTATGGATCATGTACTACCTTCAGTTTTTCCTGAACACAGTGTATACATGCTGAGCATGGTACACCTGGAAACAGGCAGAATCTGAACAGCAAATGTCTGGCAAAGAATGTTCACTGTATTCTTGTGTTCATAATTTAACTACAAATAGATCCATAAAGAAATAAAAAAGTACTTGATATAACCAACAGGTCAATGATAAGGGCAGTCATTTGAAATGTGAAGTACATGTAGCCCAGTCTTTCTTGTTTCTGATTTAGAGCAAGGATCTTCAAATGGCCTTTGCATCCCACCCAGTTGTCCTAACCTGTATGTTTTAAAGACAGATTCACACTCTCTGGGTCTTTTCTCAGGCCAACATGGTATTCAGCTGCAAATTTCATACAACTGCAATAATTTCAGATATGAAAATTGCAAAGAAGATCTGGCCTGGGGAAGACAGAGACTTAGTCTCAACTTCCAAATGGGTGTCCTGCTGCTCAGTTGAACACTCCAGCTACTGTGTGGTGTCTCTTCTCTATTGCTTATGCAGGGATTGATCCAGCTCTAAAGATGCCTACTAAATAAGACCTTGCAGATGATGAAACAAGAGACGTCCCGTTTAAAGTTCTTACCAAGATTTGCAGATGTGGATTTGACTGTGTGACTGTTTGCAAACCGTTATCAGAGACAATACACTTCATATTCCAGGTTAACTGAAGTTAAGACAAGCCTTTTCAGCAACACATGGTGTCTAAATCTCTTCATGGGCCGAGAAGCCTATAGAGGCTGCTAAAGTTGTGAAACACATGGTGTCTCCTCACTTGGCACAACCTGAGTATTCTCAGGAGTCTCCTGTATTGCACTGAAATTATATGTCAAATTAGTTCTCCCCTGGAATACCTTCAATGTTTCTGAGGCAGATCTTTCCAAGAGGCAGCTTCCTGATCTGTGCAAATGCTCTGCATTCACAGTTGTGAGATTTTTGGCTCACTTTGACTACTCTGAAATACATTCCACATTAATAAGCCAAATTTACTAGGTATTCGAAAATGCCCTGGGGAAGCATTTAATCCTTATCATTATCTGTCTATAAAGTATCTTATTCATGCATTGTATCAACTCAGACCATAGTGTATTTTAAGATCATTAAAATAATATCCTCACCTGAATGCCACCACTATNCTTTGGTTATCTTGCCACATTGTTCACTTCCAGTTTCACAGGTCGCTCACTGACAAATACCTAGGGAACATTGCTACTAGAGAACTGTTACATATTGCAGTAAAAAAAAAATCTGTGCTGCTACAAAAAAAATGGATTTTTTAAGCACAAAATGTTTTCTTATTTGAAGTAGAGACTATTTAGCACTACTGTGTGGTAATTTTCTTTTGCCAAAATAGTATTTTAACAAAAGTCTCTTCAGTAGGCTACCAAATACTAGTTCTAAGTTTTCCACACACCCCAAAATGTATGAAGTAAAGATAACAAAGAGAATATTCGTTCTATGTATCATGAAAGCTTGAAAAGAAGCGCAGCAAAAAACCTCAAAGAAATAGGAAGGTTACAAGTGTGAATTCTTGTATATTGCTGGTCCAGGACACCAGTAGTGACTTCAAGCAAAAGTGATTTCATCCAATGGGAGAGTTGCCTGAACACATGATATAGGATGCAGTTAGCCAGTTAAGCTGTAAAGGACACTATTTTAACAAAATGTGACGGAGATTGCCATTAAAACTGAAAANATATAAAAATATAAAATATTTAAAAATACTAAGAAAAAAAAAGAACATTAGAAGTCCTTGTTAGCTGTCTTTTTTTCCAGTCTGAGTGTTACTTTTTCCCAGATGTTGGCCCAAATTAACCTGCTTGGCTCACCACAATAAATTTTTCCAACGGAACAGCTGACATTAGAATGTCAGCACTTTCTCTTCTCTGT
>VYZS01003525.1:89756-111123 GCA_013400695.1 Neodrepanis coruscans | reverse complement strand
TTTAGAGTTCAGTAAAACTCATTTTTATAGACAGGACTAAACATTTTTAACACTTATTTTACAGCCTCCTCTGGGCTGGTATATACAGCTGCCAACTCAGCACCACTTCCTGACACTTCAGAGAAAAAGAGAAAGAAATGTTAAACACAGAAAAAAAGTTTAAGTGCTTTGATTGATTTTTCTGCATTGGAATCTGACTGAGATAACACAACTTTTATAAGAGTTGCAATCAACAAGTTGAGATCTCTGTCCCCCACTCTCCTGGCAGAATACACAGTATCAGGACCTTGACATTTGAAGCATTTGTATTATTGGGAAGAAATAATCACCTAAAGACAGAAAGGATGTAAGGATAAAAATCCAACAGTGTCATTAAATTGTCAAGAAAATATTCCTGTCTAATAGTCCCCAAATAACAGTGCTGAGATCCCAGAAGTCCTTAAGGACATAACATGAAGGTATTATGGAGCCAGGCTAGAATCACTCAATACCATGACATCATTCACATGGCAGTGTTGGAGAGCAAGGAGGCAAAATAATTAGAGGGTTTAAGCCTGACCTTCTATGGACAAGTCTGGTCAGTGAGGGGCTATTCTCATCCCCTGGATAGGTAATAAGCTGAAGGAAGAGGGAGGAGAAAGGAAACTGGTGAAAATTTCATTGTACCCCATTGTTTGAATGAAAGATCTTCCAGTGCACCCTAAAGAGAACCTGTTTTGCTGTAAGTCTTTTTTACTTCATGCAAAGAACTGACAGAAGACAAACCATTTCACAAGTTGGGAAAAGAAAAGCCTCCCACAATCGAGCTTTTTACAACTATTAATAGAACAGGTCTTGGCCAGCTGGAGATGCAGCACATGTAGCTGGAAGAAGCAGGGGAATGTAGTATATCTTCTAGTTCAGGTGGAAAGCAAAAAGCAAAGAGGACACCGAAGTAGTTACTACCTGGAGACCCTTTTAGAATAGAGAGTGAGGCAAAGTTTTAAGGCAACAGGAAATTGTAAAGTTCTTGGTCACTAGAGCTCACAAGAATGGGCAATAAGTGAAGCCTTCAGAGTTCCAGTTAAAGCCTTTTCCAACAAAACACTCTTTTTGTTAGAAAATCTCCAAACTGTTCTCATCACCAAAGGCAAGCCATACTGGTGTTATCATACAGTGGGACAATCAGTAAATATT
The DNA here is from genome assembly GCA_013400695.1 of Neodrepanis coruscans. Classification (NCBI taxonomy): domain Eukaryota; kingdom Metazoa; phylum Chordata; class Aves; order Passeriformes; family Philepittidae; genus Neodrepanis; species Neodrepanis coruscans. The sequence goes on along the minus strand of VYZS01003525.1, from coordinate 109,947 downwards.
TTTACACTTGGATAGAATTAAGTCATTCATTTAGAAGTTCACAACATCCATGAGAATTTCAGCCAAAGAAGTTGAAAAATATTATATTTTGATTTATTTTAGCAATAGCCCACAGATAAAATGAATGGCAGGTCTGATTTTCAGGAGTGATTCAGTCAGATTAGGTTTCTAAATCACTTCAGGTGCATCTGAAATTTGTGTGTGAGATGAAGCCAGTTTAAAGAAAAAATATATAACCAAGCTTTTCTTAAACAACCACCAAGTAATGTAACTGGGCTAGGAAATAACTAACAGAGATGTGAATATTACTTGTTGAAAAACTAGCAGGGACAGCTGTGGCAGGATTTCCTATGACTTTATGCAATCGTCAGAAGCAAAGGAACAAGACTATTTTTAAAGCAGCTGCTGTTTATAATGTTCCCCTTCAGATTTCCACTTCTAAGTCTCAGCCCAAACTGCAGCAGGGACCCTCTGCTGACACGAGAAAATGCTTGAGTCAGTATTTTCCTTCCCAATCTTTCAGCTGACCTAAGCAGCTCCCAGCCCTTTCCAGGCTCAGATGACTCAGCGCTACAGTTAGATAACATTTTTTTCATTCCTTCCTGAAGTTCAAGTAACAGACAAACATTCTTTCCCTCCTTTCAGGCTCAAACCTCAGCAGACATCTTTCAGCTCCCTGGTTCTCTGAAGCACCAACAATTCAGCTTTGCTAAGACTCAGATGAAAATGAGTCAGACATTGACATGCAAAAAAAACAATGTCCTGCTGTGTCTGTCATTGTACAGGAAGACAGAAATTTCAGGATTCCATGCCTTTGTCATCCAACTGTATTCCTAACCAAAGTTGAGTTTTCTCTTTTCTAACCCCTCCTGGAAGTCTACCAGCTGCAGCAGACAATCCAGAACTGCTTGCCTGGGTACCAGACCAGACTCATTTATTGTTTTTTTAAAGCTGGAAGCACAGTTTCTAAGGGCTTATTCAAAACTTCATTTTCTCAAAAAATAGTTATCAGAATTAGGGAGACACTAAACCTACCGAGAGAAAACCAAAATGGACATTCTCCATTTTCTGAGTTATTTTACATATCCAAAAGAAGAAAAAAAGTTCTGCCAGCTTTGGCAGGTGTCCAATATACTGACCTGAGTAATACCCACAGAGATTCTTTCAGAGATTCAAAAGGCAATTACTGAAATCCATATGAAACTTATTTATATGATCCATTTCAACAGTTTCACATAAACCTAATTTTTGCAAAGGTGAATGTCATCCGCTTAATACCTTCAGGAGTGTATTACCAACATTATGAAATCCCAAATCAATCCAACTGGGATATTTTCCCTGTAAATAATAGCAATAATGGCTTTTGTTTGGAATATCTAATCTTTCCATTCCATGAACAGCACCCTTCTTCTTCAGAGATGGGGAAATCAAGTCACGAGAAAGGTACTGGCTGAGTGAAAGCACCAGGTACTCAGGGCTTAAGGCTGGATTAGAACCTGAATATCTGAAGTTGCCACCCAGATCCTCATAACCAGCCTGCCCAGAGAGCTGCCAGCACTCCACAGCCCCACACCAGCCACAGCTTCATCTCCAGTGAAGTTCAAACCCCAGCAGCACCAGCTGTGTGTTCCTTCTGCAGGCACTTAGTGCCTGCCGGGGCTTCTGATCAGGGCTGGCTATTTTTGGCTGGTGTTCACAGCTCCAATTGAGCAGATTCTGGCGACTACACCTGGCAACACTGGCTCAGAACAAGGCTGACACAGACACACAACACAAACAGGAAGGAATGGAGAGAGAGCCTGGGTGTTATTGATATAAGATTGTATTTTTACTAGGCTAATAAATACAGTGTCTGCTCATTCCTGTAGGTGTGTGGAAATCTCATTTCACAACGTCACATTCCTGAAGAGCACAGTTGGCATAAGGCAGATAATGTACTTTAAATACAACACACATTACCTTGTCATTTTATAAATTAGACTGCAGCAGACTCAAGATAGGGAAAAGTAATCCCATGGAAAGCTGCTGTCTTCGCTTCTGTTGCTGCTTTAGCCACCATCATTCCTATCAAACCAGCCTAATTGCTTTGTTTTTGTGGGCTCTTAGGGAATAACATTATTATGAGTTTGGAAAAAATAACAACATTGACTCTGCTGACTTTTGATCAATCACCACCTAGCCAGGAACGTCAGACCTATTAAGGGTCCCTTCTTTGCCAAAAATTAATGAACCAAAAATAAGTACCAGGGGTTGGAACCAGCTCTGTCTCAGTTGTATTCAATGCCACAGTCACATTGGAAAATGAGGAAAGGGAAAAAAAGGAGTGAAAGAAGAAAGCAAAGGTTAGTAATAATTGCAGCATGATTTTTTTTCTTCATTATTAAGTATAAGAAACTCCTAGAGCTCATGGTGGTCAAAGTGAAGACAGGTCATTTTAGATTTTATCAATCAAAGTTACAAAATGATTCAAAATAAGGAATGAGCAATAAATACTCTTCTTGCCCACCAGTTCATGTACATGGAGTTAAACAGAAAAAAGAGTCAGCCAGATAACCCAGCTTTCAAAAAAATGGTATTCCAACCCCAAACTTCTGAAACAGCACAAATTAACTCCTAGTTTTCCTTCGAGCCTTTCATTTTGTAGATCCTGGTGAATTTTCATGAGACTGTCCCAAAGTCTTTGTTAAACTACTTCATTCTGAAAATCTACTGAACAGGCTTTTTTTTTTCTTTTTATTAAGTTTAAAACAAACATTCGGATGTCTAAAAATACAACAAAGAATCTTTAAAGTAACCCAAAAAAGCATGGCTTTTTTAATTGTGCAGATCTTATCAAATTTCAGTAGGAACATATTTTTCAGCAGGAACATTTTTTTTCTTTAATTTAGTATTATTGCAGCCTCTTTTCCTTTTATTTCCCAAGATCTTTTGTCAACAAGAAACTGATTTGTTTTCCTTTTAAAAAATGCTCAGATTCTCTCAGGACAATTAAAAGGAACCACGCTGTTTGAAGTGACACTGCCATTATCCTGCCAATGAGCCCTTGGAATCCTGAGGTTATGGTGGGAGCAAAAGAACTTTAGTACAAGCAATGACAGCTGCTCCCACGACTTTTGAATGTGCCATGTCAGAAGAAAATTGCAAGAGGAAATTGCATCCATTTGGATTATATTCTGAATCATTTGAAGGTTAATACTTTCAAAGTAAATAAAAGGTCAAAAGAAGGTTTGCATTCCTCAGGTAAAAGGCCATGATTTCAGCCAGGGCTCAATCAAAGGCTCAAAACACAAATTTTCAAAAGGAAAAAAAAAATTCATTTCAGCTTATCTAGTGATTTTTTAGAAAGAACTCAAATCTGAAAAATTTCAGAATGCCAATGGGGCACCTGAGGGGGAGTGAAGCTCCAGGGCAGGGCTGGTCCATGGAGCTGCCATTCCTTAGGGACAGGAGAGGAGCCACCCCCAGGTGACAGGAGGAAGCTGTCCCTGAGGTGTCAAGGGAGATGCTTTCCCTCAGGTGATAGGAGAGGAGTTTTCTAGAGGTGCCAGGAGCTTTCCCTGAGGTGACAACAGTTTTTCCTCAGGTGACAGTAGTTTTCCCACAGGTCTGAGCTGAGGAGAGCTGGGACCACCAAAGGGAAAGAAGCCTTTTCTGCTTTTATATGGTCTCTACATTCGGTACTTTTATTGAGAGATGAGCAAACTCCATCTTTTTTTTTTTTCCCTGAGTTTTCTGGAATTTGGAAAGGGTTAAGGGATAAAACACATCAATGCATGCATCCTCATCTTGGGATTGGCTTTTTCCATGTGGCAAATAAAAAGTGATTTAGCATAAACATGTAAGAAGGGGGAGGAAGGGGCTGCAATATGAGACACGCACTCATTGTCAAAGATTTCCTTTGCTGACTGTTACTTTGCAGGTTTAGCAGCCAACATTACATGGAAAATGTTGGAAAGGAAGGAAGGAAATTATCCCATTCAGTTTCTGCCATTGCTTTTATCTTGATTCCCTGGGGCTTTATGGGGGCAAATTGTAGTCCAGGCAAGAAGAGCAGGAGGCTGTGGAGACGATCTGACTTCAGGCAGTGAAACGGAGATATTTTTAGAGAATTTACTAAATACTGTGATCAGTGGTAGTTTATAGCTCAGGTATCAGTCTCTGGGTCCCTGCCCAGTGTTGCTTTGCTTTCACTCTCACTTACAAACACATCTACAGCCAGATAAAAGCTTCTTTGTAAATTTTATTTATTTGGAGGTTTCTACATATGATGGAAAAGCTTTAAATGGTAGATGCAGAACTAGCTTTGGATCTAGACAAATTTTGCACTCACCAAAACAAATTTGAGCCAAATTTAGAAGTAGTGCCATATGACATGCTCTTAGGGAGTGAGAGGCTGGCTGTAGGCCCAGATCTGACAAAGATCTTTTGCACATTTTTATCTTTATACTCTGTGAATAGTCCCACTGATTATTCTGTCAACCTGAAGTACTAAAACATCATCAGGCTGGCCTTTAAGTTTTAAAAGATTGATCTTTAAATAAAAGAACTTTTTAAAAAGGTATTTTTTAATTTGCTTTCTCTTTACAGAGCCTTAAGGAAACATCTGTCTCATGTTTTCCAGTCTTTTTCTTTGCAATGACAGAAACTCTTTTTTTCCCCAAAATGAATCTGGAGGTTCTCATGTCGACTTATGACTTTCAGAAACAAGATTTTAGGCAGATATCATTGTAAGATTCTTGGTAGGAGCTGCGAGAGTTGGCAACTCAGACAACACAGCACTGAGTCCTTGAAGCACTTATTTAAAACTTGCAGAAAGCCTTGGTTCATAATTTCTTTGGGGCAAGAGTCTTAATTGTGTTGTGGCCAAGTGATGCACAAGCAGTTATGTGTAAGTGTGTGTAGCTTCACTCTCCTGATGCTCTAAGTATCTGCTTTAATCTTTTCCTTCCATCAGTTTCAGCCCTTCTTGCATCTGGTCCAAGGAAAGTACCAGTGAATTACAGACAGTTATGGGCTTTTATTCCGTGGAAATCACAGGGGAAGAGAGTAAGAAGATGGCAAAGAGTTTGATTTTCCTTCAGGGCAGATGTCTTTTGGAGGAAGCCAACACACCCACAGCAGCAAGAAAAGGAGAGCTCTGAAAAATACCACGGAAATTCTCCAGATAACAACCAGGTAATTAAATGTTGTGTAAATGAGGACAACAAAATTAGCGTGTATCTGGAAACAACAGGGAAGAAAGCATTCAAAGGGTATTATTGATGTATTTTAATTAAAAATTAAAGCAGCTTAGGGGCTGACCTAAGGTGTTGGCAGTGAAATCAAACCAAATGCAAGAATGTTTGTTTTGCATACAGCACTCAGCAGTCCCAGCTGCCATCAGCCAATACTGCTACAAGGTTCTACAAAGACTGTAATTATACAGCCTCTGTCCCAAACATCTTGGTTTAGTGTAACAGACAGAGGGTGGGTTTTACACATGAAGAAGTGGTTTTTTTCCTCTGTGAAACAAAAAATATTTCTGGGAGGAGCTGAGTACAGATCTCACATCTGAAGGGAACATTATGCCTACAAAAGCATTCTTCCTTGTCAGTTTTGTGACAATCCACACTGGTACTTCGATTGTGTAACAGAGTATTTTTATTGCAATTTAACTAAAGAGGTCAATTAAATATATATTGAGTTTGAGTTACGTAAATTAATATTCTTGGCTGGGCTATTAAAATCTATTTTCAAAGCAAGTGACTGGACAAAGGGAAATGAAAGCAGCTTTGCTTGACCTGCAGGACACAGAAACAGTGAAGCAGAACTCAGCCAAAAATCCCCATGTCCATGGTCAGGGCTAGCAGATAAAGTTAATGAACTGTCAGAAACATACTGTGGCAGTAGTCAGAGCTTTTCACACTGAAGAAAATGTGTTTTCCCTTGCAAAATACTATCTTTAGCCAACCTTAATTATTTACAGATTGTAATTACTGATTTCCCTGACTTGATCCTTTCTTAAATACATCTTTTGGTGGAGATTGTGGGTGAAGGTGTTGCAGCATCTTTAGGTGCTTTGTGTTGGTACAGCCCTGCCTTTGCTTAGGACTGGAAAGGCCTTGCTATAAAAGTGATTCTGCATAATTTTTCTTCCAAAGATCCTGATTTTTTAAAAACTTACACAGGAAAAGGTAAGTCCTCAAAAATTCCTTGTGAAGTATTCTTGTGGCTAAACTATTTCAGAAAAAACTTAGAGAATGAAAAATATCTGTGGGCTGCAAGGCTTGTTCCAGAGCCCACCAAATTAAAAGACTTCCTTCAGCTTTAGAACACTGTATTGGATTACTGAAAGCATCTTAAATGACCTAAGAATTTTTGGGGAAAGGCACTTGCTGTGTCAGGCAATTGGCATAGGACTCAAAATTCTAAAAATGTGACCCAGTAGATTTTTTTGGCTTCATCAGGTTCCTTGTTAGACACCCATCCCAGGCTCTTTACAACCACTGAAGAGAAAGCTTAAACCATGTTTTGAAATGCAAGTCAGTATAGTCTGCTCTGTGTAGACAGAGGAGTAATAAATGGTTTCTGGGACAGCATATTTAGTTTAATTGCTACTTCACTCAACAAAACCCTGATAAAATGCATAATAAGCAAAGCAACACTCCATAAGCTTTTTAATGGTTGCAATATAGAGGGATTCCCATTTGTCTTGCTGGCATTATTTATAAGAAACCTACTACATATAGATTAGGGCTTGATTTCAGCATTTTATGGCCAAGTCTGACTTCACAATGCCCCATATTGTAGTCACTGTATGAAAACAATTGGAATATGATCCCACTGTAATTTTATACAACAATATTCTCGAGGAATAGTTTTCTAATATTACAGTGGTGGTGGAAATTGATTCTCAGTTGTTCAGGAATCTGGCACCTGAATACTTATTACATGGGCAAATCTGCACACTCTTGATTGGGGCCTGGATTCCTGCCAGATTCAATACTAAGGACCATGAGAAAGGGGATACATTTTACTCCAATAACAGAATCTTGTCAAATACTGTAAACGACCCTCTGCAAGGGTTTTTTCCTCTAAAGAGCTGTGATTTTCCTTAAGAGCTACCTTAAATATAAATCACCAAAACAAATAATTTCTTAGGCTGCAACATGTAGAAGGACCAAGAGCACAGTGAATGTTTTCTGATGGATTTAAGAAGTTTGATTTTTTTCTCCTTGCCCTACTTAGATATTGCAAATTATGGAATTTACTGTTAAGCAGAATTTCCAGATATATCTTTGACTTTGGAGAAAGCCCTTAATACAGAACATGTTATACTTGCAGTTAATATATTAATATTTTTCTCATCTAAAATTGAGGCTGAGCAGGAAAATAATCAGAAAATAAATATTCTTTAGACAATATTTAGAGAATTAGAGAATAAATATTTTTAGAGAAGATGAAAGCTATTTTGATTTTGTTTTATGTTTGAATTTAGCTTGAGATTTTGCAATCCTTTTATAAAACTGACATACTGTAGAGAAGGACTGATATTTTTAATTTAAACTCCATCTCCTGATAAACCACTTTGGTAGTCACCTATGAAGTCTGAACAGCATTTCTTCAGATGTTGTTTTCACATATTTGATGGCTTCTCTGTGTAAAAATATTAGTAAATAATTTCATGTTTATTTTTAATATGAAAATTCAGAGGAATCTTGTATGACTTAAGAGACAACCTCAGCAGTATTACCATGCTGCCCTCTGGAGTACATTGACAAAGCACTGCATGGTAAAAGTGTTGTAGTCATCTGCTGTTCCTCTTTGCATCCAAGAAAATTATCACTGCAAAAAAGGAAAGCCTTGGCTAAAACCTTTGAAAAGCAGGATGAATGTGTAATGTTTCACTTCCCTTAGCCTGGAATTTTTTGGGCATGTATCACGTTTTCACCAGATATGTGTGACCATGTAGGATTTCATCCCTGGCTGGACCCCAAAGTGTTTGATTAAAATAGAAGTGATTATTGCAGGATCACCTCAGTGCTTGTGTTGAAATTCTTCAGTGTAAATTTTAATTTTTGGTTTAGAATAACCTGAATTTTTGTCACCCAGGGGTGCAAGACCAGTGTCAGACTGTCTCATTGAACCCAACTTGTGTGGCTCCTGTGTAACCTGCCCCAGAAATCCTTGGACTCTCCAAGGAGAAAGCAGTAGGTATCAAAGACAACAATAAAACACATCATTTTCCTCACAAGCTCAAAAAACCCTGAGACATTTGGAAGACATATGCATATGTTGTTGCCTAAACTAATTCATCTTTATCCAAGATGTGTCTTGTGGAAAAATTGGAAATCCTCCTTCACTCCTCCCCCTTCCTTCTCCCTTCACCAAACTGCTTTAAATACTTATAAGAATGAAAACCAAGGTTTTCATTTATGTTATTGCTAAGTGCTGGAAAAATATTCAAAACAACAACAACAACAACAACAAAAAAAAGAAGTGAAATTTAGGCTCAGTTTGAATTATTTTAATATCTTTTGAGGAGTCCTATACTTAATATAGATATTTAGTATAAAGATTGCCAGGTGCAGTTTGTATATAGGAATTGGGATTAAAAGACAGCACAGGTTCACAAGCAGAAAGTACAATAAACATCTCCTTTATCCTGTTTCTCCAGTCCAGAGATATATACATAATGTATCTATTTATATTAATTTCTGGCTCCTTTCTTTGCTTCCACAATAGGAAACAATGCACAAATTAAAAGGAAAGGTTGTTATCTTCAAAAGTGGTTTTAGGGAGTTTACAACACATGGGAGCAGCTAATTAAACAGTTACAAGTTGTTAAATATTTTAAGCACTTTTCCATTTGCAGTTAACAGGAATTAGGTACCTTATTTCTTTAAGTCCCATTTTAATGGCACAAGGTGCCTTTCTTTAGGTGCCTAAAGACTTCTGAAAATCCACTTTTCTCAAGTCCAGAGTTCTAGGTCAGCCAAAAAGAAGATGTAAGGTAAGTGACAGGAATTACAGATCAGATACACACTGACAAGTCATAAAAAATTAAGATCACTGACAGGAGTCTGCAGCAGTCACTATGGTGAGAACATTAAACTGCATTTCAGGATAACCAGGTAAAATACTATACACAGGAAAAGTTACCTGTGAAAATTTAAGGACTCTGTAGGGAAAACAGAGAAGTCCCCAAGATAATTACAGTGAAAAAGACATCAAGGCACAAAGCTGACAGGGAATGAAGACAGAGAGGTACTGAGAGAGACTCTAATTACCATGAAAAACACAGGGAAAGGGGCATTCCCAGACTCTGAGGAACTCGGATTGGTGTTGTCACTGGAGGTGTGGAGGGAGAGAAGTATGACTAGATGAATAGTTGGGTTTTTCAAAGGATATCATAACCTCTTACAAACACCACATTTAATAATTAATTACTTCACAGTCATATTGCATAAGCAGCAGTGTAACTACAGGTGGCTCAAATGTAGAATCAGAAGTGTCCTGAACACTGCAGCCCTTCAGTTTTGCATTGGATCTTCACTGCCCAAATTTTACTTGGAGAGCAGCTCAGCTGGGAAATGAGTGATGATCAGGCTTTTGGTGATTGAATGTTGATGGAAAAAGAAGGGAAGTAAGCCCAGGTGTCCTGCTGTTTAAAACCTGAGTTGACAGTACCACCTCCTTTAATCTGGAGTTTGTACTAGTAAAAACTCACTCTGACTTTTTAGAAGGCTTAAAAAATCTAACTCCTGGCAATTTTCGAAGTACTACCTTCCATTAATAATCTCTAATGAAGGAAGGTTTAATATTACTAAATAATTGTTTGGGGAATATATTCCCCATACAAGTAAGGACTTCTTCATGTGCATATGACCTGCATAGTGAAAAAAACCCACGTTATTAGTAGGTCCAAAAATTTCTGATGAAAAGATGGCATCAGCAAATGAATCCACAATATCCTGGGAAATATTTTTAAAGAGGATCCAAAAACAGATCAGAGCACAAATGTAGCTTTACTAACAGCTTCTACTAAGATTAAATATATATAAATATATGTATATATCTTCTAAGACAAAATACACAGCTTCATATAATCTGCTAAAGAGAAAAGTAAATATTTTGCAACCACAAATGAAGTCAAAGCATAACATTGTGGTGAGACTTAAGAGGAGTTAACAGACCAAAATGTCTCATTATTTCACAAATTATAGCAGCATGAAAAAATACTCCTTTAGTTTCAGGATACTTAGCTCTGTTTCATGAAATGAAAATATGTGGTTAAAACAAAGCAGCGTTTCAAGCCCAGCTCTGGGCTCTGGCTGAGCTCGGTGTGGTCGGAGGGTCGGCTGCCACGTGAGTGGCACCAAGTCCACTCAGGGATGAGAAATGCATTTCTTTCCCCCTCACTGGCACCCAGACAGGACTCCCACCACAATGTCATCTTATGCCCAAGAGGAGGAGCAGGACTTTCTCAGGTGAGGTGATCCAGCTAAAGGCTTTAGGTTCCTTTTCGAAGGGTATGGATTAAAACATTAAGGGCAAAAAAGCATCTGGTGGCCTTGACCTGGTTTGTAGGGGATGCCAGGAGCCAAGTTCTGCCCTCAGTTACACCCTGTAGCTCCCCTGAAGTCCTTAGCAGTGCCAAGTGTAACTGAGGGAAGAATTCAGCTGTTCAAATACGTCCATGGTTACCAGGCCAACTGGCAGCAATTGCAAGGGAATAATAGGAGTGTTGAGGGCAAGAACTGAGGAGCCTTCGCAGGGCGGTCTGGAGATCTGCACAGTGCTTGTCTACAGACTGTCTGGCCTCCTGAAATCAAAGCTATTAGTTTTTCCTACTTGCTCAAATGTACTGCAGACAAAAAGAGCCTTTCACTGGTGAACACTGATAGATGCCCACCAGCTGGGGCTCCTGCACCTCTCAGTGCATTGTAGCAGCAACCTTTTGTTTGTGCCAGACCTAATCTTGAAGTTTCATGGGGCAGAGAGCAGATTTGAATACATTTCAAATTTCTAACAAAGTAAATCATTATTGTTATTAATGAAGTAGAGCTGAGTAGCTTCCAGGCTACTTATGGCACAGACAAACTCATCTTCTTGCAGCCCAAGTCAGTTATTTAGGGCTTCATCTACTGAAACAGGGAATAGGCTTTCTGGTTCGTACAGCAAGTCCCGTCTGAGAGAACCAGAGATTTTCTTTTCACTTCACAGATGAGGAAATCAAGATCTGAAAGTATTTGTCTGTTCTCATATTGGAAAACAGGAACTGAAATTCTGGTATCCTTAGTTGTAGTGCCCTTGTAAGTCAGTACTTAAACCCTTGCTCAGCTTGTGCTACATGAGCTGTGTGTAGCCTTGGTGAAGTGCTACAGCTGTAAACTTCCAGTGTAGAAGACTTCTTGACACTGAATAGCCTTGATATCCTGGTATTGAAACAGAAAACAAAACAAGCTTTTCACGGGGCAAGCAGATTTTTTGACCTCCTTCTCATGTAGCTGTATACTATTTGAGAAGAGTAAACATCTCCAGAACAGATTAAAATCCCCTCCAAGCCATTTCTGTTCAGTTCCATAAGCAGAAACAATAAAGATGTAATGAAAAATCAGTTAGACTCTTTTGATTGACAGTCATTTTGTTTTGAAAAGCTCTTTAGACAGGCTAATTATTAAAAAGAATTGGATGGAATATCTATTAGAATTAATTAATCAGATTTTCAGTTGAAACAAGTCTTTCTTGATCCATTTAAAATCATAGCAGTGTTCTGATTTGTACCAGTTCACTTCTTCCCATCCCTTGCATTACACACACATTGTCATTTGAAATGTTCTTAAATAAAGTAAAATTAACAGGCTAATACAGGAATAAATACACAGTGAGGCACTTTTGTTTTGTGAGTTGTATAACTAAGAAATCCATAATCACAGTAATAATTTCTTAAATGCTAAGCATGTAGATCCTTCCATTTCCCCTGGGGTGAATTCAGATTAACTGTTCCCTGCAAGAAGAGGTTTATTCCACCTCCAGCAGTTCATTGTAACATCTGCACTTCCTGACCAAAGGGACACGTCACATGCAAGATACAAAGACTAATTGCACACTTCTAGTAATTTCTGGAAGAAAATACACAAGCATTTTTCTACAAGGAAAAACAACAACAAGTATTTAGAATTTGAAGCAAGAAATTATTCAATATTTCAGATCTGCAGGGAATGTTAAGTAGGAATAATGTCAATTGCTTAAGCAACAATCAGTCCATTCAATTAATAATAAATTTTGCTTATCTAAAGCACTTTCTTTCCAGTGATACAGGACTACAAATGCCATGTTTCAAACTTGGCCTCAGTGTTTTCAGGCAGCTGTTGGGCAGCACATTGAAAGACAACACCCAGAGGTGGGAGGGCAGAGACACAAGGTACTCAGCTGTAAAATGAGCCCATTCTAATTATGTTAAAAGATTCTGTGTCTTCAAATGGGTGAATGTCACTTATTGAATCACTCTTCATTGAAGAAATTGCTTTCTAATTATATTTTCTCTAGAGACAGATCCATCTTCAATTACCTTTTTCTATTTTCATAGAAAAAGCAAATTACCTCTCAATAAAAAGGGATGGAAATTAAAACTGCCTCTACCATTCCTTTTTTTTTCCCCCCACAAGAAGAAGCCATTGAAGGAAAATGCCTTATTTAAAAGAAAGGAAACAGTTCATTTCTTCCTTGTTGTCCTGTTAAAAATGGAGTGGGGCAGTCAAAATGAGAATTGCCATTTTTCAGAGGTGTCTTTAAGCACTGTCCACATCACAGCATGAGGTGGATCAGTCTCAGGGGGCTACACTGTCAGAATTATATGAGAGTCAGAGCAGATAGTGATGGTTTACACCAGTTGTAGGACTGACTTCAAGAATATAATGTTGGGGAGTTGTTTTGTTTTTATTGTTCTGTTGTGTGGGGATTCAGGATTGTGTTTTAGGATCTCAGTGCTGAACAGTCCAGTTTCATAACTCTCTGCATCTGTTACTGCACAGTGGCTGGGGGTCAATAGGGATTATTAAAAATGGCAAGGAATGGAGAGAGGGAGGGAGAATTATCTTTTTTTCTGTGTTGGGTTTTTTTGGTGCTGCCAAAGAGAAATGAAATAACATAAAGACCAAGTCACTCATAAAGGTAGGGGGGTTGTGTAGAAGGAAAATTCATAGGCAAAAAAACCCCTAAAAAAACTCTATAGCCAGCACACACAACTGAACAGCTTTTCTGTGACCACAGAGAATGTCAGAATTTCATCCTCACTTTGTAGAGTTGGCTGAGAAACTACTTGAAGGCAAATACTCCTACACTCCCCCTGTAACAGAAGCTGCGTCCATATGATCTGTGTGCAAAAAACACTTTGCCTACAGCTCTTATGCCTCCAGATTGTCTTTAGAAGCCTCTGTATTCATAAAATGGACATGGGACACTGTGACACTGGAGATGTAAAGCATATTTGGGATATGATATATCAGTTCAACTCCAACAGTCTTCCTGGGGAGGAGAATATCAGAGGTCCAGAGGAGGGTCAGCATGATCTGAAGAACAGTTTGGAAGATGGGGAAGGATGTAGTCTGTCAGTATAGCCCTCTAAACATGTGTCCTGAGGTGTTAAAGGTGTGATTGCATTTTTTTTTTTTTAAAAAAATGTGAATTTAAAAAAAATTTAATCATCATAAAGTGGCTTAGAATTCCATAAATACAAACATTCTTAGATTGATATGGTTTAAAAGGTTAATTGAAAAGGGATTTTCTATCAATGAAACCATGAACATGGCACATTTTAATCAAACAAGGAAGGTGTTCTTTTCCTTAGAGTCACTAATGAGAAATCTAGAAGAGTAAAAAACCCCAGAGAATGAAAACTTGTCTTATAATCATGCTGAATATAGTCAAACTGCTGGCAGTAGAGAAGACAGTGTGCTACACTAATCCTGGTCAAATCCAGGAGTGGTAATCACTGCTGGGAAAAAGCCAGTTCTGCAAGTACAATCAAACAGAAGCAGCAATCAGTTCTCATGCAAAGCGTCCTTCCTGGCAGATACAGCTCAGGAAATATTTTAAATATGCACACAAGTGTTCTCATCTGGTTGGAGAGAAATTAATTCCACCATAGATCATAAATACATCCACTCTGTGATGTGGAGGATTCACTTTAAAGTATGCAGTTTATGCCAGTACTTTTAGCTGATTAGCAGGGAAAATAAAAAACACTTCAGACAAATGTTAGTAATTTTCTGATTGTTGAATTTACTTACAGTGATGGTGAGTTTACTGGGTTGCTGCTGGAATTTTTCTACAAAGGACACCTTGATGTGCTTCATTCATGTTGAACATCTGAAATGAATAACAAGGAAGGGATGGAATTTTCAAGAGAAAATGAAAATAATAAAACGCCCACCATAAAAACTAATTCTCTATAAATAATCTCAATCAGGAAAACCTTTACCCCTGAGACAACACAAGGCTGCCTTTTTAGTAGCTCTTTCCCTTGTGACAAGAGCAAACTTTCCCATGCCACAAATCATTCCAGCATATCATTTTGACAGAATCTGAAGGAAAGTCATCCCACCATCAGAATGTGCCCCATTTTTTCAGGCTCAGATAGGGATGTATTTGCATATTTGGTTGGTAAGACTTACTGAATTTAGAATCAACAATCATTATCTTTCTGGCTGTTGTTTGCACTTTAGATTGGTGATTTAATTTTTCTAGTTAAGTCCTTGATGAATTGCCTTCTCAAGCTTAATCCAATTCTGTTCTTCTTGTGGATCAGTTTCTCTAGTGACCATTATGTTGCCTGGTTTATATGACATCAGTTGCTTTGTAGAAGAAATATGTTGGTCTTTGCCAAGAGAACATAGAAAAAAGCTCCATGGATTTAGTGCTGTTTATTCAGGAATTGAATATTTGTTTTCTATTTCTTTGATGAAATGGCTTTTCCTTTAATCTTGTAAAGTAGTCTGGCTCAGTCTCCTCTAGAAGCTGATTTTAACTAAGTCTGATTTGTGAATGGGCCATTTCCTACATGCTTCAGCAGCCTCTCTTCTTGTATCACACCTATCTTTAAGGTCACAGAACAAAACCAGCTCCAGATCCATCATTAACACCTTCTAGGGTTGCTACTTCTCTTGCTCAGTTTCTAATTCCCTCGCTGTGGTTGCAACAAAAGGAAAATGTTTGACTTGAAAGCAATATTCTTGCATTTATGCATATCAAGCCTGTTGTGATGGCAGCTTAGAAAAAGCAAATAGTTTTCCTTCAGTGGGGAATAACTACATTTGCTATTGCTTTGGCCTTATGCACATTAATGGCCAGGTTTTTAGGTGCTTTTTCACTCCTAGGAAGCCTGAGGGGAGATGAATTGTTTGCCAAAGCAGGAGATTTGTGTGCCTGGTTTGAGTTACTGACTGCCTGGGTTTGCACTGCACAAGGAATTCCAGCAATAAAAAGCTCATTGCAAGCCCACATTATTGGTCATCCACCTTGGGCAGATGCTGGGAGATGTGAACTGACACTGATACCAGAAAGTGGAAAGGGTTGTACCAGAAGATCCCAAATGATGACTTGAATAAACATGAAGGTGGGAGAAGGACCAGAAAGGGGAGGAAGAGACCAGGCTTGCAGGGCTTTGCTGGAGAAGATCATTTGTAGACACATCCTGGTCCATGCGGTGGTGGGATCACACAGGTCATGCCTGGCTCCTGCAAGCACTGCAGGCTGAACAGTGAATCCAAGCCAGGATTGATTCTGGGCCCTTCTTACACACAACAGTGCAGAATGACAACATTCCACTGTTTTTTTTGTTTTATAAAGGTCATAAAATGTCAGTCCAATGCAGGGCAAAAGGAAATGAAGATTTGATCTGTAATCTGCTTCTTATAACACCAGAGGGCTGTTGCAGATCTCACCAGCACTCCTGTTTGGTATTTTTATTAAATTCAAGAAACAAATGTTACAAATTTGACTTGGATTTTACTGGTTTTAACATTCCATTTGCCATAGAGTGAAGTTGGACTGAAGTTTATTTCACTAGATATTATTGTTATTTTTACATTGAGACATGTTTGAAAAAGAACAATCTTTGCATTCCGTAAAAACTTTAAAATTCAATTTAAACTTCTAATTTTCCCTTTAGGGCTTGATCAGGTGGCTATTGAAGTAAAAAGAGAACTTTTCAAGATTTCAGTGGATAATGAATGAAGCTCATGCTTATTGCTTACATTCATATATATTCCATATATTATTACATATATCCATAGCTATATTAAATTTATTACATTCCACCTTGCTGTGGAACATGCTATAAAAAAGAAGAGTATAACTGAGGGTATACTTTTCCAATACTGAGTGAATAATTATCCTAGCCTTTCCAGTTCCTGAGCAGCACCTTTATTCAGAGAAATAACGAGTTTAAAATAGGAGAAATGCAGAAAAGACTTTTTCATGAGTCTCTTCTTGCAAATATTTTAACTGTGCACCATTCCTGCTGGTTACAAGCCATACTTGAAAGTATCTTAACACATTTTGAAGCACCAGCCCAAAATTCAAACCAAGAGTTTAATGGACTCTGGTAAGTTTTGGATCAAGTTTTGGACTATTTGGGGATGAATATTTTTTTTAATTTCAACTTTCTCCTACAGCACCAGTAACAATTACAGTTGTTAATAAACACGAGACACTCAGTGCTGACAGCCAAAGTTATTTTAGTCACATACTACCTAACAGGACTCAGAGTTTGTACAGTTAAAATATGTTTTTCCTTTGGCAGCCTTTTTTTTGTGGTTCAGCATCATTTCCCTCCAAATGTTTTATCAGCATCCAGAAGTTGGTCTCATAAACCAAAACTTTAATTATAATTCTTTTCATTATGAGTCAAGGGACTAAATATTGACCAAGAAATTGCCTTATTCTCAAATGTTGACAAATTTTTCCCATATGATCTCAGGAAAACCTTGATGGGAAACCATCTGTAGGCCACCTGAGAGTTCTGGGTGTTTTGTTTAATAGTGGGAAAGACAACCCTATCCTGGCTCAGGATTATTGGCTCTTTGAGCAACTCCACTCTTCTGATGTCTCTGAAAAGCCTTCATGTTTTAGCATAGTTTCTCTCATGCCCCTTGTCTGATTTTGAAGCTTTTTCATTATTGCAATCTTATTTCACTTCATATAAATAGCGGACAGATCACAGGGCCTGACCAAAAGTCATGTCTCTCAACAGAATCCTAAACTTGGTGGATCAATGGATAGGAAAAGTCATCTTTTTACCTAATGCTTCCATGTGCTGTATCAAAAGCTTGCATTTGTTGTGTGGCAAGGGCTGGGTCTGCTGCACAGCACTAGATGGCAGTACCACATTGCACTTCCAGGGAAACCATCAGCTCCCTGTCATTCCTCATCTGGGCTGGGAAATGTAAACCAAGTGCAAAATAGAACCACATTTCTTCTCTGAGTTTGTTTTGGTCCACAGTCTGAAGCTGATCTAAGCTGCCCACAAACCCCATTTCTCATGCTGCACACAGCACCATCCCCTGCAAGGGCCAGCTAATTAAGCTCTTTATGTGTCTGCCAAGAAAACTGGAGATATTGTTAGTTCAGACCCCAGCAAAATCAAACAGCTTTATGCATATCACATTTAGGCAAATCTGCCATCATGCAATTGCACTGAATATTAGATAAATGTGAGTAATGTCAAGGACATAGTGTACAAAAATGTAGATTTAGTTAGTCTTGCATGGAGAGTTTTCATCAGATGTAAATTAACTGTACAACTGTGCTCAGGGCTGTTGGTATTTTACTCCATGAGAGATTTTGTGATGTTGAGATTCCTTACTGTGAAATTTATTTAAGGATAAGAATTTGTTTTAAAATTTCAGACAGAAAAAGCAAATAAACAGCACAAATAGATCTATTGCTACATTTACTTTTTGTCCCACTTTTCCTTTCACTACCTGATCAGACCTTCCAGGTCCTTCCAGGGAGCCTACAAAGAATATTGAGAGAGACTTTACAAGAGCGTGGAGTGCTGGGGGAATGGCTTCAAACTGAAAGGGAGTAGGTTTAGGTTAGATATTAGGAAAAAATTATTTGCTGTGAGGGTGGGGAGGCCCTGGCAAAGGTTGCCCAGAGAAGCTGTGGCTGCCCCATCCCTGGAAGTGTCCAAGGCCACACTGGATGGGGCTTGGAGCAACCTGGGATAGTGGGAGGTGTCCCTGCGCATGGCAGAGAGGTTGAAACTGGATGAGCTTTAAGATCCCTTCCAACCCAAACCACTTTATGATTCCATGATTTTATGATCTTTTCTTTTTGCAGAAGTAGATTTATAACTATGAATAACACACTCAAACAGGAACAAATGTCTCTTCCAAATTTGATGTCCACCAGCAATATTTTCCAATGGGAAATTTCAGTGTTCATTTCTTGAAATCATCAATTTTATGCACAGTAATTAGACCCATATGAAAGATGGTGTAAAGAGCAGCACACAAATATAAAGTGACTCTTACAGGGACACAGTAAACTATTAATAGAATTGAGTGAATAATCCCATTCAGCCCTGCTGAATCTAAAGGCTGGATTTCTAACCCTAAATGGGATTAGTGAAGTTTTCAAGCTTTTAATCCAGATAACACTATTTTTTAAAGACTTATTTCTGAAAACCCGGACACTTTGAAACATTTCTTCCATTAAATGTTCACAACCTAAACAGATTTGGTTTAAGCCTTAATTTTAATAACATATTTTTAATTAAAAAACCTTAGATCACAATAAATTTTATGCAAATTGAATGTACATTATAAGCTGCCTTTTTACAAGAAGGCAGAGGGGAGCCCTTGCAGATACAATGTGGGGGATTTTGCACTTTCTTAATTTGCTTTACAATGGCCTCTCTGAAACTGCTTAATGCTTAATGAAGAATGGCTCCAGTCTGCTTGGTGATGCCACATTCAATAATTTCCATTTTCCAGGGACCCTGTTTCATACAATTGTCACCACTTGGTGTCACCAAACAAACCCGGGAACTCCTCACAGGCACTGCTTTAAATAAGGGACTAAATCACAAAACGTTTAAAACTGCAATTTCCTCAGTAGGAGAGGAGGATTTACAGCTGTAACAGGTTGATTGGAAATGTTTCTTCTGAAGAGAGTTTACTTGTAGATTCTTCTCCTTTTTTCACTATCAGTGATTCACTTTGACTTTTTTTTTTTTGTAATCCTGTGACATTTACATTTATCTAGGCAGTTTTGTCTAATAATCCAAAAGATGTTACCATCTAGAAGTTTAAAAAACCAACTGGCATTTCATCCACTGTAGAAGAGAAAAGCATGAGTCTGAGTGCCTTCTTGTTCACATGGTGACCAGGAAAAGTTCTGAAGGTTAAAAAAAATTAATTTCTTTTGTCACTCTGGAAGTGAACAGGAAATTAAAAGAGCCTGGGCAGGGGAAAAGCAAAGCAAAGCTCCCACTGTCTTAGTGCTGGACTTCACCCTGTGTTTCCAGCAGGCAGTTGCAGATTGTCATTAATAAATCTAAGAACAAGGTTGGCAGCTCATCATTTTGCTGAGTTTCATTATTTGGGGAAGACTTAAAACTTCCAATTTTAAAATCTCAGTAGGTACTTGGTCTTCAAGTAGTTTTGCAGTCTTCAAGGTTAAGGAGCCAGCAACCAAACTTTGAGAGATTCCTATGATCAGATGACAGAGGGATGTGTTCTGTGTGTGCATGTGTGTGTTGGAGTAAGGGGAGAAGTAATGCAATTTTGAAGGTACTGTGCTGAGGTTTCTGATTCACTGAAACAGTGAAAGTGCAGGGTAAAATTTCTACATAATATCTGCACCAGAATTTACCTCTGTGTGTGATTCTCACATAGACCTGAGTGTGGGTCCTTCCCAGGAACTGATACTCCCAACTCAGGATCTGCCTCAGCATTTTCTTCACTAATTGCCACCTCCTGCTTTTTTATATACAGAAGTATTAGAGATGCACTTCAGTCTCTGAATAGCATAAATTAGTCTCTGAATTAGCCAAATATTTAGTTTTTTTAAAGCCAAATAAATTTTTTCGATTTTTTTTTGTGTTTTTCTAACTCTACATGAAACATCAGGAAAGTTATCAGGAAAAAGGAAACCAAATGCTGATGTGCCTTCTCAGATTAAAAAAAAAAAAAAAAAAAAA